>JAUMHQ010000089.1:17793877-17805733 GCA_032361165.1 Enteromius paludinosus | reverse complement strand
GATATTTTCATCTGAGACAGCTCAAACATGTAATTTAGTCTGGGACTAGCTTAAGCCTCGTCTGTGAAACTGGGGGTATATCTTACATGTAATATTGAGAAGCCCCTTAATTTTATGATGCACCCAACATTAAAATTCGGGCTATGCCATGAAACGTTAGATGATCATCACATTTCTGATAAAAACATGCAACCAAGGCCAAATTATGACAAACAGAAACGATTAATTCATTACATTACTAATCGTTTCATTAAATTGACTATAAAGAATTCCGACTTTCTTAACTTTCCTTGTAGTTGTCGTGTCTGCCATTCTCTGCATCTGGCAAATCTCTTTTTATTGGTACGGTCCAGTTCAAAGTCGAGCTTGACTATTGTCTGTCATGTTTGGCGCTGTTTGAGTTGTGCAGCATTAAGGGCACAGGCGCCATTTATGGTGCTGCTGAGTCACAAATATTTTATTAAATGAATTATATTTAAAAGTTCAAGTCATCGTCGAGTCTTCCACTTTACTGTAAATCAAATCTCAAGTCAATTGCTCTCAAGTCAAAGTCAAGTCATTTTCTTACTTCAATCAAGCAAGTCCTGAAAATTGTGACTCGAGCCAGACTCGAGTCAAGTCATATGACTCTAGTCCCCCATCTCTGCTTTTTGGAGCCTGTCCTCAAATGACCACACCTAACCACACCCCTAAACCTACATCCATTAAAAAAATCATGCAAAATCATGAATAATAAGATTTTATGAGCACATGCGGGGTTCTCTGGGTTCAAACCCATGACCGCGTGATCATGTCTCATCTTATAACGCATTGCTCTACATACTAACCCTGAATCATGATGCAAATAAAATAGTACAAAACATTTATATCCAAATGTCCTGTTGCCGAAAGGGGCAAAGCTCTAATATGCGCTCTGATGAGTCGTAATTCACCACTAATGAACAAACGATTTATACGGGCGTATTGGTTGGAGGACAGGTTGGTTTATTGAACATTTTGAAACAATTATCATCATTTAAAAAGCCTTCCATTAAAACATTTTATAAATAAGTTCCATGAACGAGGAATAAATCAAATTTTTGTGCCATTGTTTTGAAAACATTGTACAGAACTTTGAACAAACGTTCCATTAACCTTACTTCAAGAACATCTGAACACTCCCCTGTTAGTTGGGGAGTTGTATGACAATAATTTGAAAATGCAGCATGAGGCGAGCTAATCAAATATTCTGGCTCATACAACAGATAAAATAAAAATAAATGCAAAAATGTGTACAGTTCTGTTTATTAGAACTCAGGGGGTGTTCGGAACCAGATGGGTCTCTGTCCGACACGGACACGCACGTACACAGATGCGCATAAACACACATGCACAGGGTAAAGACGCGGTGAAAGAGCTCACTGTTTCCACTTTTATTTTCCACTGAATAAACAAACCTGTTAAAGGCAAACATGAGCCTCACCTTCAGAAAAGCACAGCATGAGGCTCTTGCATTCATGAGGTGAAAACAAGTAAAAAACTTATTTCATACCAATGGCTATTGAATTTTAGCTTGATGTGCATTAATAAATTAATAATTAACGAAAAAATGTGTGCTTTTCTCTTTGGCAATACATCACAATATACAAACATCCACAATCTGCTTTACATTTGCAACTAATATGCCTCAAAAAGCTATAAAGCTGGCTTTGCATTCATTTAAGTGCTCCCCGTTGAGCATATGTGTGTGTGTGTGTGTGTGTGTGTGTGTGTGCGCGATCGAAAAGCGGCCATCGTGCAAAATGTTCCTCTGTACAAACTGCACACAGTGGGGTCCATACATTCATAAAAGTTCTCAGAGAGGGCAGAGAGCACCACTTTACCGGCCCAACATACAGCGTGCGTTTTTATACAGCTTCATCTTTGGCTCGTGATGTGAGCTGTTTTGCAAAAATAAATGAAAAGTGAATGTAAATAACATAACACAGGCCTCATGTCCCCGAGCTCATAAATTACTGTGAAAAGCAGGGCTTTATGGGCATTCTTTTGGCCCATTCCAAACGGGCCCCCATCCACCCTAACTCACACAGAATGGGCCTCTCTCTCTCTCTCTCTCTCTCTCTCTCTCATTCTTCTTCCAACTGTTATGTAAGCAGGATCATTGTTACCTATCTTTGAAGAGAAGCGAGGGAGGGGCGGAGCTTCTCCGACCCCTCGGTTTCGTTCTTGTTTATAGTTACTGTTGTCACAGTGACAGTAGAATCCCTTGGTCTGGGTTTTTAGTGCTTTTATTTTCTTGCTCTGTTTTTTCGGACTAGTTCTCTAGGGATCTTGGGTTTCTACGTTGTTGGTTTTTTCTCTCTGTTCACTGCTGTAGCTGACAAACTTTCTCTCTTCCCCCTCACTCTTTTTCCTGTTTCTTACACTTCATATTTCCATTTCACACTTCACACTCTTTTCCCTAATCAAAATTTAATGAGTTACTGAAAGAAATGAAAAACAGTTTGGAAAACACACGATCACAATGAAGCCTTGACAAAAATGAAAGATTAAGTTACAATAGATATTTTTTATTTATGTATTGTGTCTTTATTTATTTGTTTCTTTCTTTTTTTATGCAGTTCCCCACCCAAAACCGCAATTTTAAAGTGTTGCCGATGGTTGCCAGGGTGTTGCTATGCAGTAACCATGGCATTCTGAAAGGTTTTTAGTGTGTTGCTATGGTAACTAGGTCTTCTGGGTGTTTTGTGTTGCTAGGGTGTTGCTAGGTGTTGTGAAAGGTTACTATGCAGTTGCTGAGGTGCTCTGAGAGTTTTTATGATTGCATTGTATTTGGTAGCTAGAATTTTCTAATACTTGCTAGGGTGTTCTAAAAGGTTCTTAGTGTGTTGCTATACAGTTGCTAGGGTGTTCTTAGAGTTTTTTTTCTGGTGATTCAGAGGGCATGTCTATGCCGTTGCTAGGCTGTTCTGGGGTTGTTGATCAGCGGTTAATATGGTGTTTTTCAAGGCATATTTTGAAAGCTTATTAGTTGCTACAGTATGGTTTTCTCATTTTCTGCATATTTTTTTATTTAGTTTCTATTTCCGCGACGTCGCAGCTGGAACAACGCCATACAAACTATATGACAGTGGATAATCTCAGGTGATTATGTGCTTTATTCAAAGTTTAACATGTTCAATATGAGTTTAAGTATCATAATACGTGACCTTATAGCCACACTGAAAGCAACAACAGTTTACCTCAGATCCTAGCATAGATGTTATCAGTCACTCAGTATGTACATTTAATGATGTTAAAAGGTTTAATGTTTAAGAATTCGATTAGAAAGTCATCCATTTGAGAGAGCGGTTGCGCTTCTAAAGAGAGCCCGTCTACACACACTTCTGATTGGCTGTGATATTTGATTGATTCTGTCGCATCGAGGTGATTGTAGGACATTTTGGCATGTGTTCTGGATTGTTGCTATGTGGTTGCGAGGCTGATCTGAGTGGTTGCTATGCAGTTGTTTTGAGAGGTTTCTGAGAGGTGTTTCTGGGTGTTTTTAAGGCATTTCTACGGCTTTGCTAGGGTGATCTGGGTGGTTGCTATATTGCTTCGTGGGGTGTTTCGAGTGGTTTCTATACAGTTATTCCATTGTACTGGTTACTTTACATAGCCTGAATCCCCATATCTGATCGCTTAGAGAAGTACTCGAACACCTCTTCTTAAAAAGCCATACACTGTACGTTTTGAGTTATCATTCACGTATGTTGCACAAACACCTCGGGTGCAAGACCTAAATTTATTACTAGTGGTTAGGAGTTTGTTCGGATCAGTAAACCACAGCATAAGCAACAGTCACAGTATCGCTTGCCTCAGCAAACACCTCTAAAAATGTAGGTCATCCATAACAGGGATCATTCATGAATATAGAAATACACTGTGTTTACTCTACAGGAGAGCAGTTCTTTTTTAGGGGTTTGCGGTGACACAAGTACATTTATTTACGGAGCAAGCTTATTTGCAGTCTGAATTTGATTTAATTCCTTACGGTGCCTCTTGTGTGATTTTCACCACACCTGAACAGCTTCTAGGCAATGCTTCGCCAAGCTGCTGCTATCAGATGTAGCAGGCGAGTCTATGAGGATCCCATGATAATAATGCAATTAGGGAAAATTGAAACACTTAACTGTGCTTATGTTAATTTATGCAAGACGCCTTGTACTCAAAGTCTTCTGAGGACAAGATGAGGCCAGACCATACAGCATGTTTACAGATACTAGCACAGCTTTTAGTCAGACAACGGGCCTCACAGTACAAGCACTGTGTCTGCTGAGAGAGAGAGAGAGAGAGTAGGGGAGATGGGGGTGGGGGGCAGACAGGGAAAAATTAGAGAGACACAGAGAGAAAGAATCAAGGACATACAGAAAAAGCTGCATGTGGGTATCAGTTAAATGGCAGAAAAGGATCCTGTTGTCAGGAGGTTTGGCAAAGTGCCGAAAGCCCAAGTGGTCACAGATTGAGGCATACTAAAGTGACGAGTCCACAATGAAGGATTTATAGAGTCCTTCATTGTGTGAATTAAATTCCCCTTATTAAATTTATGGACTTTACTATTAGGAAGCTGGGGCATGACAAATCAAAGAGCTTTTAGTTAAGTAGCAGTTGTGTGTGACTTTATAGTGTGTGTTGTATACAGTGGAGAGACATTCTCATTCTAGAAAGAATTTAATTGGATGTAAGGAAAGCTGTGCAGTGCAGGATGAGTCAGCTAATTAATTAATAAGGAAAAAAAGATTTTACAGATACACAACGTATTTGTGTCTGCTGAAGATACATTTTTGCTGATTTTTTTTGTAAATCTTAAGAGCTGACACAAAATATGTGACTTAGTATATTTTCCATATGTTTTCCGTTTTAGAAAATCCCTAAAATATTCTTAACATGAGAAATTTACTTGAGAGGCACAAATGCATTTGATATTAAGACTTGTTTTTATCCTTTCATGCAAGACTCAATTTGCTGTTTTTGTTTTTTTTTCAGCATAGCAATTTGAAAGAAAAAAGGCTGTAATCGTCTTCCTTTCAATTCATTCATTTCACTGGGGCCAGACTGAGGCTTAGGGTAGTTTTCAAGGCGCAGTTTTTCAGAGCATGCTTTGCCAGTCCTGTGTTTGAGAGCAAGCAATTGCACGGTCCCTAACTGAGCCAGAACGTGCTTGTTTTAAAATGTGCAGAGTGAAAGGCTTGTGGAGCGTGTTTGGGCATGGGGATACAGGGGCCCCACAACACCCCTCTAAGCAATGAAGGGCCCCAGCAACACCCCCTCCCATTCCTGAGGAGAGACGATCTTTCGAAGTGAGCTGTGCTATACTGTAGGAAATATGACTAACCCCCCACCCCCGTGTTTTCTCCCTCTCTCTACGACCCCCTCTGCGATAAGAATAATATAATTTGATCACGAGAGACGGTTTCTTGGCTCTTGATTGGTCCAGTGCGATGACATCACGTTCATAACAGCATGTTTAAGAGAGCTAAAAAAAATATCGAGAAGAGACAGAAACACCATTACTTTGTGCCTGTCTGTTCCCAAGAAATGCACAAAATGTCCCATACAGCATATACTTTGTATTTACTGTACTGCGGATACTGTGTGCAACATTCCAAATGGAACTTTTAGATACATTTGAAAGGCCACTAATTCCTATATTTAATCTGTATAATGGCTTGTTTTATTTTTAAAAGCAATGAAGCAGACAAATATGAAACACGGAGTAGGAAGGAACCACAAAAGGCCTTCTGGTGCCCGTTTGTAGCCAAAGACACAACAACACCGATCTAATTTGATGTGTTTGGCAGTGACAGTGCTGTGGAGGGCACAAAATGTACCAGTGTTCTCTCTCACTCTCAAAAACACATGAAGACAGACGCACATATGTATACTGCAATTTTAATCATTAACTTGTCCAAGAAATGTTTTTAGGACTGCATTCACATCAACATCAATCAAACTCCACAAATATGATTAGATAGATTATGATCATTAGCAAAACTATGCACAAAAACCCAAGTGTTATGAGCCATATGCGCTTTCAAAGCTATATACTGTATGTACATTTACATCTGTTTAAAACTTCGGAATACTTTATTAATTGTTCTCAGCAAGGCAGGATTTACTTGGAAATATTGTTAGAGTTGTAAATTACTGTTTTCAAGTTTAATATTTAATATGATTTCTGTGATGCAAAGCTGAATCTGTTTTAGAGTGCTTTCAAATGCTTGACCAGTAATGTAGCCAATAGCCGATACTATTTTCTAACAAATATTTATCATGAGCCCAGATGCCCCTAACAAAAGAAAAGCACTCATTGTTCCAGTTCTGACCCAGTGTGCCAGCAAGACACAAACACACACACAAACAGAAGCCTGTGGCCTACTTTATCATTCTTTGAAATCAGCTTGTTAGAAGCTGATGAGGTCGTCTATTTCTGATGGGTTCTGACAGAGTGAATTAAACAGGATGCAATCAAAGTCTACCATTATGTATTCAGTGTTTTCTCTGGCTCATATTCTATTTTGGGCACAAAGACTGATATCCGGAATTCGTTCCTTTTGAAGCAGCACAAAAGCATGTCGGCAATACTTCAGGATAAAACAGATAGTTCAAACAGGGACTCATTAACAAAATGCAGTAACAAGCATAAAATAGTCATTTACAAAATTGTATAAGTGATGTGAAGTGTGCCCCCAGATATCAAGTGTACCAGGAGTCTAATCTTCACTGCAAATTGAACAATGAAAAGGTAATATAATACAATATGAGAAGTTATTATAAAGAAATAAAAAATAAAGGGAAAATGTGCAATAAAATAGATATATAAATGGCATTTAGTTAAGAAGTTAAGTAGGTTGCCTTTATTCTTGTTAGCCCTTTAAGAAATGCTAATTTAAAAAAAAGTTTAATGAAAAGAATTGAAATGTATTTGAGAAATATGATTGGTATTATTTCACTTAAGATGAAGAATTAATTATATTAGTGACCTAGAAATAACTTTGGCCTTTTTAACAAAGATTGCCATGTCGAGGTCACATTATAACCTGCAAGGTTATGTCAAAGCAACAACATGTTTTCTTCATATTTTAGCCAATGCACAAGCCACATTACAAAGCATAAACGTGAAAATTGTAGGGTTGAATCAAAAAAATGTGTATATGAGACAGTGGCGGTTCTAGACACATTTTATTAGGGGGGCCAAGAAGGGGCCAGTGTTTAACCAGAGGGGCACATCAAAAAATTCCCCTAGGTCCGCTGTCAGGCTTTGGTTGTTCTACGCTTACAGCACGGCAGGATTGAACTGTGTTCCCATAGCGTTTTAGCAGACGCAGTACGAGTGAAGTGTCGAAAGGGAACGTACAGGTTACTTCCGTAACCCAGGTTCCCTGAGACACGGGAACGAGTACTGCGTCCCTTGCCGTGCTGCAAGCGTTCGTCTTCAGTCGAAGTAACCTGAAGCCGACTGTGCGCTGCCCGCTTATATATGCGGCCACGCCCCCTCAGGCGAGCTTCGGCGGAGCCATTGGCTCGCTGTAGACGGCGTTGAGCCGATTGGTTTAATCTTAGACCACTGCAGCGGCCAATGACCGTTGCAGTTATCTCTGCGTGATGAAATAGGCTTCAGTTAGGGGAAAAAATGAGTTTTCCCGAAAAAAACCGAGGTTTCAATGATAACAAACGCAGCTCTAATTGTACTTGGTTTGATATTATGCTGTTACCTCTACGAGATTTTGTATTCTAAGTTTTAATAAAAAATAAATAAATTAAAAAAAACGCAGCTCTAATTTACCCGTGTAGAACGATGCGTCGCATTAGTTCCACTTTTGGCGCTCTTGTGTAAAATCATAATAAATTCATACTTTTTTATTTGGTCAGCACAGGGGTGGCCAGGGGCATGTCTACAGAGGCACGGGCCTCCCTAGGCCTCCGTGTAGAACCGCCACTGATATGAGACAACAACAAATCAAAAGATATCAACCTTTACTGGAAGCAATAAGTAAATACATTCCATTCATCCACACTGACAGGTGTCAGTATAAAGACAACTGGCTCATTAAAAAAGAACCAGCTAAATGTAAACTAACATCTTTAAATCTAAATAAAGTTACATGAGGGTGGACATTTTGCAGTAAAATAGCCTTGCAAAACATACATTTCAAGCTAACTTGCTTCAAACTCCAGTATATTCCAGAGACGGTGCACCTGTCCGTTATTGCACAAGCCAAAACCTGAAGTAGAATCTCAGAAATGTGAGGACTCTCCAAACCTGATGGGGGCGGCAGAGAGGAGCTGCTGGTGGAACTGACTTTGCGGCTAAAGCGCCCCTCCGTTTTCAGCTAATTAGCACCCAAGTTTCCACAGACTCAAATCTCAAAAAAATAAAGCGGATATACAGTGGTGTTCAATAAACTTAAAAGCACCAGACATTGGCACTTTTTGCATAGCCCATTTAAGACAGAATGAAAGCATGAACTGCAAATTTAATCCAGTAAATATATTTGCCTTGAAAGCGCTCATTAAAAGCCTGCTAACCTCTAAATAAATCTAAACTCACTGGAACGAAACCAGCATATCCACCTTATTTCGCAATATGGAAATAAGCTGTTTTCTGTGAACGTGCATGACTTTCAATTCATTAACCATCATAGAGGAAGAATAACAAAGTGCAGAGAGCGGTTTAAAAGTGTTGTAAAGACATATAAGACTTAATAATACTGTATGAAAATGCATGAGGTTGTAACTCGTTTAGAATCATTCAAAAATGAGTTTGTACTGATTTTTCTTTTCAACACAGGCGAATTTCATGACATTATTTTGCAATATTGAAACAAGAGATGAGCCCATGTGCATTCACAGAGGTCTGGCTAAGCTCTGAATATCCACTGACCCTACAGCCATCTGTGCTCTGTTCAATGGGCCTGTAAAACTCTTCAAGATGTTGTCCATCTGTTCTTTGGACCATTGATCACAGCGTGGAATAAACTCAGCAATCGCCTCGATTAGGCCTGCCGATATGACTCAGCATTCATGCTATTCAAGGAGTATGAATGCGTCACAAACGGCTTCAGCTGAGAGATCCGTGATGGTGACATACAGCTGCGGCCTTTATGAGATCAGCAAAAAAAAAATTGGCAACCACAAACTCTGAAGTGAAGCAAACGAGAAAAGCTCTTATTGGACGTAAGAGCCTTGTTCCACTGCACTTAGAAAGAGCTTTATTTAAAGTTTGTAGTAGAAGAGAGCCCATTGTATAATGTTACACAACACTGAGTAATTCTCTGCAGGCTCGTTGGCACAATTGCTCAGTTTCTTTCTAAATTGTGTCTCTGTGTTGGTGGTTCAAGACCTGATTATACGATCAGCAGTTTGTCTTAAGGGAATACGCTTTACTACTAAGTGCTGTGTTGATTTTGGCTTGTTTCTACCCATGGGCAAGCAGAGCTATTGTATACATGCTTAGATTAGAATATTCCATCTTTGAGTGAAGATTAATGAGATAGATTTATGCTTTTTGTGCTTTTTGGCCAAGTGAGTGTTGGCAGATCATAAGCTGGGAGAAAATAACTTTTGATTACCGTAGTGTTTGAAGTATGTGTGCACATACAGATTTTTATTTGGTTAAGATCTAGATTTTTGTAAGAAAACATTACAGAAATGTTTTAAGCTGTAGCGGGTCTGTTTGTTTCCCCAGCTAATGAAAATACATTTGGCTATTAAGCTGGATGTTTTCTGAAGCGTTTTAAACATTCCCTGGTTTCATTCTTTTTCTCATTCACTGTGAAAATTGTCATTTTGCAAAGTAAAAACACACCTTTCTTCGTACGTGTGTAGTTTGATGTTTCATTTAGGTTCCAAAAAAACAATATCATAAAGAAACATTTTGCATTCCTCGAAGAGCATTTTAGGAATCAGTTCTTACAAGAAGCATTTTGTTTCTTAGTGTTATGAACAACTGAATAATCTGAAGAACACTTTACTTTTTTTAAAGTTGTTTGTTGAACCATTCACGCCAATAAAGAACCTTTATTTCAGTAGGGTTGTGCAAGCAAGTCTTGGATGTGTTACGCATAGAGGTTTATGACCATTTTACTGAGACCAAAAAAAACTGTTCTGGTGGAGAAAAGTAGTTTTTCCTGAATAAACAACTAATAATGGAAATTCTGTTTTGAATTTCTTTCAGATTCATATGAATTTCTTTCTTCTGTTGAGCACAAAAGAATGTTGGTGACCAAAAAGTTGAAGATTGATTACCATAGTATGGAAGAAAATGATGGTATATTATGCCATCAGCTTTTTTAGGTGAAATAAAATAATTTAATGCAATATTTGCTTTTAAATATTGTAAAACATTTTTAATATAGAACCAAATAAATAATATTTATGAAATATATTAAATGTTGTGTAAGAGGGAAAAATAGTTTGTTTGGTCAGTGTGGTTAGTGTTCAGGAAACCTGCTTGAAAACAGTCATTATTCAGCGTTAACAATTCTTAAAACAATATTTTTTTTTCAAAAAATCAGCAGCTTCTAATCAAAGAGCAAATAACACACCGTAAAGGACCTGTCCTCGTGTAGCACTTTGTGACAAAAATCTTTATCAAACTGAATTGTGTCATCAGCATCCAGCCATGTGAAAAAGTTCCTATGAACCATTTATCTGCCAGAGAGCAGACTGTTTGGAAATCATTTACGTCACCACTACCTGAACACCAAAGGTTCACGGAGACAAATATTGATTGAATCTGAGCTCTTACCGTCACTGTAAACACATGATCGATAACTCGGAGGACTGAGAGAAAGTTGTGTCTGGTCAAGCCGAACAAAGCTGCGTCAGAAAGCGTCAGAGGTTTCTGTTTGTTTAAATGTCATATTTGAACACATTTCATTATTTTCAAAACTGATATGTCTTACCAAACAGTCTCAATGTATAAAAGAAGTTTTAATAATAAATTAAATTAATTAGTGCTGTCAAACTATTAATCTTGATTGATTGTATTCAAAATAAATGGTTGTGTACATAATATATGCATGTGTACTGTCTGTGTGTGTGTGTGTGTGTGTGTGTGTATACATATATATATATATACCTGTATATGTATATATTTCAAATGTTACATAACAAATGTTATGTTTATATATAAAATATATTTATATACAATATAAATTATATTATTAAATATATGCTTTAAAATACATGTACATATTTTTTCTAAATATAGCTTGTGTGTGTACACAGTGTACAGTATATATATATATATATTAGGGGTGGGCATAGATAATTTTTTTAAATCTATGCTAATCTAATTTTTTAATCTGTGTCTTTTGATTTACAATTCACAACTAGACGGATGCCCTGTTACTTCCACTACAGTCAAAAGTCTGGGTGTTATATTAGACAGCAACTTCATATAAGTCATATTTCTCATGTTACAAAAACAGCATTCTTCCATCTTAGAAACATTGTGAAGCTACGAAACATGTTTCCCGTTTCTGATGCAGAAAAGCTGGTTCATGCATTCATGACCTCTAGACTGGACTATTGTAATTCACTACCACGTGGTTGTGCTGCATCTTCAATAAACAAGCTACAGATAGTCCAAAATGCAGCTGCTCGAGTCCTTACCAGGACAAGAAAATATGATCATATTACCCCAATTTTAAAGTCTCTGCACTGGCTGCCGATTAGATTCCGCATCAGCTATAAAATATTACTTCTTACCTATAAGGCACTTAATAATTTAGCTCCTGCGTATCTAACTAGTCTACTAACACGCTACAATCCATCACGATCCCTAAGATCGCAAAACTCTGGACTGTTGGTAGTACCAAGGATAGCAAAGTC
>JAUMHQ010000089.1:17771225-17787746 GCA_032361165.1 Enteromius paludinosus | reverse complement strand
ACAACAATATTTTAAAAAAAAATATTAATTTAAAAAAATATAAATATATTTTATATATATATATATATATATATATATAGGGGTGTTTTATGTTATTTTTGTTTAGAATATATCCAAAATTACATATATGCTATATAATGTTTTATGTATGTACTAATAATATTTATATCTAAAATATATAATATAGATTACAATTATTTTCAATAAATATTAAGTTTCTAAACACATAATATATATTATATACTGTCAGATAATTTATCGTGATTTATCACAACTAAAATAAAATGTTGTTTTTGTATTTTGTATACATAATATATGTATGTGTGCTGTGTATATTTATTATTAATATATACATACTAACGCATGCATGTATATATTTAAGAAAAAAAATATGGTATGTTTAGGTTTTAAATATATATATATATATATATATATATATATATATATATATATAGCTATAAAAAGTGGGAAGAGAGTACATTTTATTTTGTATGTGTGTGTTATAGGAATTAGCCTATTGTATACTAAATATATTAAAATATGTTGTTTTAAAATAATAAATTAAATGTTTTTATTATTAGTATTAGGTTTATCCGTAAACAGTTTAAAATACATACCTGTACTAAAGCTCTTTTACGACATCTTAACCCTCACTGTTTGGCTCAGTGAGTGGTTTTAATGTATGATTTGGAAATATAAAGCACAATTTCTCTCTCGACCCCTTGCATAGTATTTTAAATTGAGAAGACTATAATTAGACATGACTGCTGTGAGACCATCAATCATTGTAAGGCAACGGTGTATAAACCAAATGCATGAGTATTCTTAGAAATAAAAAAAAAATTGCACTAATGCAGTGGATAGCTGTGTTTTTGTATTCACATCGGATCAATGTAGCTACAAGCGTCTATTACTTAAACATAAATACAAACAAGACAACACAAAAACAAAAAAGGTCTTATTTTCGATTTATTTGTAAATGCATCTGATGTATATCAAGAAAAATATATAATATTTATATATATATATATATATATTTATATATTGAATTGTTATTATGTACATTGGTTTACATTTTACAGGGGACATTTATACAATCAAAGACGCGAGTACGTCAGTAGAAGAATATCCGGTACTCTCTGATCCAACGACATTTTGTACAAAATCTGTACATACAGTATACATACATTCAATGTTGGCCATGAGCACCAATTTCACCAAAAATTCCATGTATAGACGGCAAGGAATGCAATGCTAATAGTAAGCAACCTCCGCTTGGGTGTACTCGTGACATACTTTTACTTACGGGGCTTTTAAAGAACCAATTGTACATGGCTACCTCTTTCGGTGAGCAACAATACCGTAAGTGGAGAGATATTGATCCTCCATGGCACTGGTTTGTATGTTAAACAGGCACAAACAGCAGCAAAAAATCCCTATACTGTAGGCACACAAATGTGTTTCCTTCAATCCTACAGGACTCTTCTGGTCTGCGAGAGGTCTGAGTGGTTCTGGTTTCTTCCCGCTCTGCGATATCTGATCCGAGATCGGATTTCCCGACCACAACAGTTGCTAAATATTATAAGCAGAGCAGCAAAATGATACCATAATCATTTTTATGCATTCCTCCGAAGCACATGTCAACTCGTAGAGCAAGTAAGAGAACCAGAAGAGATAAGTGTATAGGTGTGTAAATGCATCTATAGGTGCCTGTTGTGCCTGTTGGTTCAGTACAAAGAGCTAACGAGTTAATTCATCACCTGAGGCACTCTGGGTAACTTTGTAGTTGTTTCCATTTGGGCTTTTGTTTTGGCAAAAATAGACTGCATAGTACAGATTGCATTGTCAAGGTCGTTCCAAAGCTTTCATTAAAATCCAATCCAATTGTGTAATTTCGTTAAATATTGGCGTTAACTATCAGCACCCCACTGGATATTACACGCATTCTCTTGCGAACACGTAGTCAGCGTGCTCTATCAGTAGTCAAGCTGTGTCCATGACTACAGTTCCCATGAAGAATGTCCTCTTTGAACTCCAGATGCGTCCCAGACTACGTTTCCCAAGCAGGAGGATTTGACCTGCAAGCGTCCCCTGTGCGGGAGCTCGCGGTCGTGACCGGTTAGCACCTTGCAATTCCAGTTTCTGTCATTCAAGCTCGTCTCGCAGAGACATTTTGGCAGATAGTCCCAGGACAAAAGGACTGTTTGAGGCAGGTTAGAAAGGGTTGATCGTCTTTATTGACCTAGCTTAGCTATCAACTTACTTACTCGGATCGTTGGATTTCTCAGATATGAAATGTGTTACATTGCTGTCGAAAATAACTTCTGACCGCAAACACTTAACCACGAATGCCTTGGCCCCGGCTGCAAACATTTAAATTCGAGAAAGGCCCAGAAGGTATCATCTTTTTTGATTTTTTCAAATGTAAGCAACCAATGACAAAAAAAAACAAAAAAAAAAAACAAAGAATGAAATGAAAAAGCTGTGTGTTATAACTAAAACGTGAGGAAAAATACTGATCAGAAGGCCCATTCACATACGTCAAATGTGCATGTTTTGACTTCCGTCAATTCGCTCTATGGTCTGTCCGGAGGCGTTTCACAGTTTGCTAGCATACAACTGAAAGTCAAGAGGAAAAGCCTCTGTGTTTGCCAATAGCTTATAATGGCACAGTCCTACCACTGATCAGTAGCTCAAATGAACCCGAGTTTTTTTGGTTTAGAGGAGCTAAACACGTTACACGTTGGCAAAGAGAAGTGACTTTATCGTGATTTTGAACAAGGAATGTTGATGACTGGCAGATACATCAACAAATCATACCTCAAAAGTACAACAAAAAAATGCTTTGAACATTACATGTCGCTAACAAATTTGTTCTCGAAACATAGAAAACAATCATGAACGCTACAAAAATACAATCTGCGAAGCTTACGACATCCGTGAGGCAGACGAGTCAAGTAACAGTTTCAGAACAAACTCTTCTTCAGTTCATCCGAGCCTCACGTAATAAATTATCACAGTACCACAAATGAATCGTTCTTTCTCTCTCTCTTTTGTTCATTCGTTCGGCCTTTCTATCTCTCTCTCTTTCTCACTCACTCTCCATGGCGGGGGGTTGTGTGGGGTCAGTGTGCAGTGCGCGCTGTCCTGCTGCTTCGTGGAAAGCGATGGACTTTGATGTGTTTGGACAGGTGATCGCTGCGGGCAAATTTCTTCTCGCAGACGGGGCACTGGTAGGGCTTAACTCCAGAGTGAGACCGGCGATGCCGTGATAGCTCGTCCGACCGGGAGAATCTGCAAGAAGAATCCAGAGATAAAGCCAAATATCAATGGTTGTGCACTGATCCAGTTCATTTTTTTACTGTAAAGCTGCTTTGGAACAACACCCATTGTAGAAAATGCACTACGTGGCTTTTTCCTTTCATTGGTATTTTGTTTTACGACCATGTCCAAAAAAAGCCAGAGAGCCTACATACTTCAGTTACAGTTGTTTTGAAGTCAACATGGTCCTTATTTACTCTGTACGTTTCTTGTGCTGCTCTTCATAATCATTAATCTAAGTATACCAACTTTCACCGCCTTAGAAACAAGTATCCTTTACTTTTCAACACAACTCTGCTATCTAAGCCCAGCGTTTCTCTTATTTCATGAAGAAATGCATCAGATTATTGAAGAAAAAGGCCAAAAATAACATTTATCATTGACTTACTCAACTCACGCAGTGCCTAAATTAGTCAATCACTGGATAAATATAATGGAAATGTATAATAGCAGGCAAAACAGATCATAAATCAAAGCCTATTTGAACAAGACAGCTCATTACTCACATTAATAAACCCTACTGCACGTCTTTTTGTTCTCTAATATTTGTGATTTGGAAATCGGACAAAAGGTGAAAACAGTGCTGGAGTTACTGAGTAACAAAATGAAAAGCACAGAATTAGTGACAGTGAAATCTCCTTTACAGGCTTTGAAACGAATACCCTGACACAGAGCGCATGCAACGTCAAATAAAACTGTCAAACAATTGCTCAGTGTCTTCACTACTGAGCAGCAAATGGTTTGAGCTTGGTGCAGATCTAATGAGTAACTATATTTAACCCTGCGCTTAACCGTGTGCTCAAGTTCCAAAAGAAGATTTGCACCACATTCATGACTCTTAATGTTTTCTGAAAGCAAGACCCAGAAGAGGGAAAACTCACAGCTTCTTTTTTTTAAAAATATGGAAGCATTTTCCATAACTCAATTTGCAGTTCTCTCTTACTCAAGTTATGCCATACACCCTGCACAGAAAGCAATAGAGACTCTTGGGAAATCAGTTGTATTACATCTCTGGTGTACAAATAACTGTCAACTTTACACCTTTATACTACCAATAGACATCGTACTCGATAATAAGCACCTGAAGATAGTGTTCACTTCTGACTGAAATGAGAAAACCAGGACAACAAACTCTTGCTCAACCCCATGCCAAGGTTTCATATGAAGCCATAGGCGAGGTAGTATCTGTTTCTAATGTCCCGGGAACATGTGTAGAGTATTTGCAAGGCTATAAAAACAAGTCTCTCTCTCTCCTGCTTGGCTTTTCTTCCACTTTTACAACAAGCTTAGACAGGAACAGTACAGTTGTAGCTATGCTAACAGTAATGTGCTAACTTTGTGCTGAATCCAAATATAAACCTCCTGCAGCAACAGCATGACTAACAAAACTCAGAAGAAGATTCTCATTTCATATGCAAAAGAGAAGACAAGTCACGTAGCATATGCTAACTTTAATGCTAATTAAACCATAAGGCTTTTTTTTGACTGACAAAGTATCTCACATTCTGAAATCCTACATGTATGGTATGCGAGCAAGTCTTTGAAGTATGTTGGGATGGGATAGCGGTGGACTAATTGTTGCCCTGTGGGATAGGATGGGATGGGGTGCCCCTCCTTGTTCAATGTCAGAGCTCACAAACAGAACTGTTCCAGCATGCTCTACAGCACATGCTATTTACTTCTATTTAAATGCCCACATTTTTGCATTGTGGTTGAAGAGCTATTCCTTTGCAACCAACTATAAGTACGCTCTTAACTTGATTTTCACCTTGCAAATCTGTATTTTCCATTTTCAAAACAAAACGAGTTACGCTGAAGCATTTCGGTTCGCTCCAGCACACTCGCATGTTGATACTGCAAACTCTATTAGTTTAAATAAAGCTTTTAATGCAGGTTTTGTCCTCTATTAACCTTTGTGTGCAAGCTGCATACAGTAAAACAAAGTATGTACTTCCTGGTTTGTTTCCAGCTGCATGGGGGAATAGCAAAGAACATGATGTGTGTGCAAAGACTTTATCATCAAACCAACTGGTGTGTTTTCTAGTCAAGTACCACGTTTAAAGCTATTGTGTGTGCTTTCAGGTCTAAGAAATTTTCAGTCTAAGTGTGAGTATGGTTTTGTGTGTTTGTGTCACTAGGACAATTTTATTTGCGGAGTACCATAGGAATGCTAAAAATGCTGGCAAAGCATTGCCGCAGCCAGGCTTGAGGCAGCCAATGGGGCATTCTTCTGTTGCTTTCTTCCCTACATCCATTTCCTGACACTGTCCCGGAGACCTCAGTCAGACTTGCAGACTGCTGAAGGCCAGTCACTGCCAACTGCTATCCAGAAGCTAGGCTAGCCAAGGTCACTGATAACAACAGATCTCTCAAAACAGTAAGTCTTATCATATTTAGCTACAAGCTCTCAACTTGCCAATCCAATTTAGGATTTTTTAGGATTAGGCCATCTTGGAGTGTCATACATGAAACTAGACAAGCCAGTGGATCACTGACAGGAAAGAGAGAGGGTCTGGCTTCAGGGAAATCGAGGAAAATACTGTGACCAAGTGCTTGAAGAATGTAGTTACTCAAACCCAGTAACCCCTGCAGTCAATTCAAGCTTGCACATTAAGAGTTAACAGCCCCAAGAAGGCAAAAATACAAGAACCAAATCATTTACTTTATCTATAATATCAATTCTGACCTAACTACAACTGCTGGTGCACTTTAAACAATATCCAGGCCTTGTTCAGAGATTGAAGCTGGACATAGACTAAGAGTAAACAAATGAAGCAGTGAATAGGGCAAAGTCTGCCTCTTCAAAGACTTTATCTAATCTCCAAACAGCAGAGATAACACAAAATAAGACCTAAAATCTAAGGACAAATTGTGAATGAAATTTTACAGCTGCAATACAAAGTCATTATCAAGCAGATTTGGGAAGTAACTAACTAAATGTAGCAGGCCTACTTGCTAGACTACATTAATCAATAATGTGACCAGCTTTTCAAAATATTGTTTACAGTAACAAGTTAAAGGTTTCAACAAGTAGTGGTACCAAATGACCACTTGCATGCTAAATTGCATTGTATTTAGCTTTTTGCAACCTTGCAGAGTAAACGAGTTGAGGTAATAATCAAACTTGCTCTGCTAAAAATGTTACATCATTTTTTTGTAACATCCTGGAGGGCAACTATCATGCAGAGTTTACTTCAGATACTAATTAAACACACCTGAACCAGCTAATTAAGGTCTTTATGATTACTAGAAACTTCTAACTAAACTCTGCAGGAAACTGGCCATCTAGGAAAAGGCTTAACGTAATTGGTTCTTGGTGACTTACATGAAACAAAATGAACATTATTGACAAGCTAACCGATCTTTACATTTGGATAGTCCACATAAAGCTCTACCTAGTCTCTGTTTGAAGTCCATTCATGGATTGTCAACAAAGATAATGATGTACCACACTGCTTTCGCAACAACTACAACTTACTGGAGTGAAAGCCCTTCGTACACATGCAGACCTTGACATCTGACCTCTGCTTGAGTGGGGGAAAAAAAACACAACTGTACAGAGCCAAAACACTCACCTCCAGCCACAGCCAGGCCAAGTACAGGCAAATGGTTTCTCGCCAGTGTGTCTCCTCAGGTGCGCCTTTAGGTGGCTGCTCTTGGTGTACATCTTGGCACAGCCAGGGAAAGTACACTTGTGCATTTTAATAAGATCAGCTACAGAGCTCTTCTGGAATTTGTGGCCCCCAACTACAAGCCCTGTTCCCTGGCCATCAACTGTTCCGTTCTCCCCTAGACCTAAGGGTTTAGCGGCGATGGGAACTGGGGCAATACGGACAAACTTGGAGGAAGAGCTGTTAAGGCTTGCCGGTGGGATCACCTGAGGAACGAGGGCGAAGGTCTGACCCTGGATGTTGACGAGGAGCTGGGTTATTTTGATGTCTGAGGCAGGCTGTGATGTTGGTGTCGAGGGGGCAGATTTAGGGCTCATTTCCTGTTTCATTTGAATGGGCTGGAGCTGTAAGATCACAGGCATGTTAGGACTATCCACCATCACTACCTTCCCGGAAGACTCCTCCTTTTTCAGCATGTTCTGAGAATTTGTGGCGGCCCCTCCTGCTGCACTTTTGGGATCAGAGTTGGTGTTGACTATGTCACTTGAGACAGGCACTGTTTGGTCTAAGTTCTGAGCCCAAGGTTCTGATGTAGGTCCTTGGATGCTCTCACAGGATACTAGACCCTCTCCAGCTTCCTCTTTCAAGGCTACCACTTCCATGTTCTCCTCCAGGAACTCCTCGATCTCCTCCAAAGTGGGCTGAAACAGTAACCCCGCATGGTCCTCCAAATCTCCAGGGAAAACAGGGAACTCAAAACACTCCTCTTTGGTGGAGCGGTCCCGTCGTGACTCCCAAGCCAGACCCATGGGAAGAACAGGAGGGACCATGGGAGACACGGTGGTGGAGGATGGTGAGTTTTGGCTCAGTGTTAGGGACTGAGAGTGAAGGAAGTCAAGGAGGCCATCTTGACTTTCTCCACTTGAGTTACTCCCACAACTAGAGCCCAACACCTGAGACTCAGGGCTGGAACAGGAACGTGGGCTAGATGAGTCACTCAGGTTATCCTCTGAGAATGGTGATGGAAGCATATGGTACACCCCCTCGTCTGTCACCATATCCGATGGGTTGTGGGATGGCAGCAAACAAGTGTAAGGAAAGAAAGTCTCTTCATCAAGCAGCAAGTGATCCACCATTCCTGGCTACAGCCTGTCCAAAGTGCAGTGACCACTTTTACAGTTCTCTGCTATGAATGATTCAGGTTTTCAGTCTATAAAAAACAAAACAAAACAAAAAAACACATTCAGGGTTTGAAAAATGTGACATTTCATAGATGCATAACATTCAAAGCTATTTACAGGACAACAGTTTTAATGGCTATTTAACTAAAGCAATGTTGAGAACAGCCTTTGATGAAGATCTCATCAAAAGGCTTTGGTCCTACTGAATTTATAGCAGGCAAGCTAAGGGACAGACCTACAGCAGATAGCTTGAATTCTTTTACCATGTCCTGTATACATGGAAATCAGACTACAATTACCGTTGATAGTTTAAAGACACTCACACGCACACCAAAAGACAGAGGCCTTGTGCAGTGTGCATTAAAACCAATTGAGTGACACCGCAAAAACCAACTGTAGTCAGAATATTACTATGCATGTAAACAAACTTAATGCTAGGCTGAATTATGTTTCAATTACTCTTTTCTACTCCACAAGAACATTTAAAACCCAAGAACCAGCTAACGGCTAAGCTATTATCAACTCTTGCCTTGTGGATGTGTGAGACGCTGGAAACAATTTACTGTAATAGCTGTATACGTCAACTCTAAAATAAGGATGTGAACGTGTTACTCCCTCACTACAAGTCTTGCTATAAGCATTTAGACAAGATAGCATTGTCTGCACACAGCGAGTCTCAGATTATTGTTCAATTGGAAACAGATGATCATTTCAAAACAAAGACTCTTTCCAAAGGAGCACATAAAATGACGTTGTTATGTGTGAGACAACTCACCATTTAATCAATAAACTATGTTCAATAACTTAGTTTTTTCTCCTTTTTTGGTATGTGTTGTACTTGATGCACAAAAAATATGTGTGGTTTTCTCTCCGAGGTGTTTTTCTTGTTAGCGTGAAAGACTTACTGTAATGCTGCTATCTGCACATCAACTGTAAGATATTCAAAAAAAGGCAACATTGTTCATTTCTGGGAATTTGACCACCAAAGCCCAACTTCAGTACTACAGCTAGTAATTTCATTATAGCATTCCTTGGCCCATGCACTGAAAAGAAAAAAAAAAGAATCTGCAGCTACAGCAATGTAATAACCACTCTAACAGAGGCTTTACACATATTATCATATAAGAAGTAGGGTAAGTAAGGGGGACTGGGGTTAGTTGTCAGACTTTTGACTCATGTGAATGCTTTTGTACAGTCACAAACATTAGTATTTGTGATACAGGTGAATAAACATGTTGAGCTAATAGTGTGCCATGCTGTTACAAATGGTAGTGTACAAAAATATAATTAGACCCAATCTTACTCTTAGGGAAAAAAAAAAAAAAAAAAGCCTATAACAACCTTAAAACCTTAGAGTTAGAGTTTTAAGTCTATAGAACTGTCATTAGGCTGCTTCACGGTTGGCTTAAGTAGTCCATTAATCAATACTGGAAACTTTGATTGGTGTTCAATCGCGGGGGAGATTCTAGCGCCCCCTGTCTGTTCCAGAATGACCGAGAATAACCCTGACATCTACAGGGCAGTGTCAACACCCACATGTGTCTACTGCAAACTCAGGAGACATTGTTTTTTCACACTAAAATCAATTTAAATCTCCCTTTAATAACTTATTATTAAATTTCATCTCGGTGGTCCTATCTATCGCGTACTGCCATTTCTAACAAAGTTTTCAAAAATAAAATACACTTCCTTCATTAGTTGTTAAAAGTGGTCGAAACATGCAATGAACGAACTTCCAGTCAGTTTTAACCAACAAATGTAAGTTTTTATTTATGTATTTTTCAAAGTTCGTTTTTCAAGTTAGATTACTTCATCATTGTAATAAATTATAACTAAAGCATTTTGGATAAAATTGATCAAATTAAGCTTAAATACATAAAGCTTTAATGTTTTTTTTTTGTTTGTTTGTTTGTTTAACCAGCCCCGTTTACCCACTAAAGCTGCTGATCTCCCTGCCTTTATATAGTCAAACTGTATAAACGCAGTTAATCCAGGCTGTTCTGCATTACAGCATTATTGTTGTTATCCTGCATTACGCGCCCCACGTTTCGAAGCGGCACGGAGTTGCAAGCAGTTTTGCATGCCACGCGACTACTCGACGCGCAAACGAAAACATATCACAAGCAAACTTACCTTTTAAAATCACTTGCATTAATCCTTGCTGTCTAAAGTTCTAGTACGATCCGTTTCTCTTTGCTGAAGAATGCTTCACTAGCCGTCGAATGTGCCCTTGAGACATGAAGCGTCTCATGGCAGATCATGCTCTCGTCTCTGTAGTATTACGCTGCTGTCACACGATCTTGTCTTGTGGGCTTTAAGAGTAGACTTGGGGAAGGCTGCTGAAGGCTCGTCTGCTCCACACGCTGGGATTGGTGGAGCCGTCGAGGGAGGCAGGACTCTTGCCTTTTGTCGTCAATGAACAGCTTTTACTGAAGTAGTTGCTTCTGTCAACTGAGGGAACTTTAACTCTTGCAGCGGTGCTGTAATAACAGCTCATCCGACAAATGAAAGTTATTTTACTGCAGAAAATGAGCTCAGAGTGCAAAGGCTGTCATTAACGGCAAGATCATTGATGAAATGGGTTATTTCACATTTTAATAACAGCACTATAATACAATAAACTGCGTTGTGAGATTACACTGAAAAGATTACTGCTGGCAATTTAATATGGGATTAAAGTACTGACCTCATAAAGACAAACTGCATATCACACATTTAAATGTGATAACATGTTAATGACTGATCTATTCTTGCTTTTGCATTGATGAAAAAGCTGTGAGTTTCCAAAAATATATGTCTGTGCCTCAGCTTAACTTTTAACCAGTGTAACTTAAAGGTATGAGAGTGAAGTAAGACTTTGAACCAGCCTTTGTTTTCCTTTTTTTTTTTTTCCAGCCTTTCCAGGGTGTGCCCAAAGATCATGACAGAACACAACAAGGCTTTCACATTTAAGTCAAACAGGTCTATTCAGTACAATCAGTAAAATTCAGTGGGAAATTTAGCACTACATCACTGAACTGAATGGGTGCCGTCAGAATGAGAGTCTAAACAGCTGATAAATGTAGCTAATCCACAAGTGATCCACACCACTACAGTCCATCAGTTAACATCTTGTGCAAGGAAGAACTGCCTGTTTGTAAGAAACAAATCCATCATTAAGACGTTTAAGGTTAACATTATCGCAGTCTATAATCCACAATAATGCACATATTTTATCTGGACACCACACTTCGGACTCATTCTGACGGCATCCATTCACTGCAGAGGATCCAATGGTGAACAAGTGAAGTAATGCTAAATATGTTTTGATAAAGAAACAAATAGCCATATTATATTAACAGATATACAGACAGACTATCTTGGACGCAGCTTACACACGAGGTGTTGTTGTTTTCCACTTGTGGCTGTATGAAGTCACGCAGTGTATTTTTAGTAAGGGGATCAAATCGGTCTCAGCTAACTCGCTTCTTCATTGCATACTGACAGAAAATGCTTTATATATATATAGTTTGCTAGAAGCCAAGCAAGACCCAAAGGGTTCGAAACTCTACAGTGAGCGGTTTGATACTTGTACTGCGGTGAAGAGGGCACAGTTACAGTGCCAGTAGGTGATTAAGTAATGACAGAGGGCAAACACAGACATGTCAGCTGAAGAGAGTTAACCTGTGTGTGTGCATGACTGACTCTTTGACCGCCAAATGTTTCTGAACTTGTAAGCAAAACTTCGGTCGGAGCTAGTTTGGTGTGTAGGGTTTTCTGAAATATTACACGCAGTGGTTTTGATCATGCATGCAAAGTGTTGTATTGTAAGTATTAGTAGTAGTAAATACTGCACTATTATTTATTAATCACATGTTTCTATCTAAAGCCACATTTAATTAAATTCAGAGCACAAATTCCTAGTATGGGAAACCATACCTGGCCACATGTCACTTCATTTCCTCCTTTCCTCATTCACTGCTACAAACTGATAGCGGTCATATACAGTAAGTATGATTTGAATGCTAAGTCACTTCCACTAAGATCCAATGGGCCTTTTTCACGCTCCGCGTTTGAAAACCGGAAGCTTTAAATAGTTACTCAAAATAACTTCCGCTGCAGCCTCAATGAATGGCAGAACTGTACCTGTAGCACGGGTTTATTTGTTGTGATTAATTACCAATTCATCATAGATGTTCAGATGAAAACACGTTAACCACAGTTTTCCATGATTAATCGGGTATGATGAAAAATGTTGTCATGATATTCTGACACATTTTTTATGATTTAAATGGGAGCGCTAGGTGTATGGATTTACAATGCTTCAGAGGCAGACCAGCTTTTTACTGAAAAAATGCAAGAATACCATACAAGCATATAATATTATGCACTGCTCTGATGCCATACTGTAGCTGACGGCTGCACGATTTCTGTTTTATATCTAATAATATTAATTTTGGAAGTAAAATATTGCATTCTAAGCCCAATAGAGTTCAGAATATCTAAGAAAGCAGATCCTAACGCATCTTTTTCTTTATCAACGTGGATATTAAAATCACCAACAATTAAGACTTTATATGCAGCCATTAAGTCACTTAGAAAATGACCAATTTAATAAAGTCTGTGTGGTGCCCTGGTGGCCTGTATACAGTAGCCAGTACAAACATGACAGGGGATTTACAACTATCACAAGTTTCTCTAGATACTGTTACATGCAGCACCATAACTTCAAACGAATCATATTTAAAGCTGGCCTTCTGAGAAATGTAGCAACAACAACCTTTGCTATTCGGACGTGGCTCGTTTGCTTCATTAAAAAAAATTTATTTGCTTGATTAAAAATTAAATAAATATATGATTAAATGAAATGTATTTATTGTTATAGGGCAGTGTACTGTACATGAGGATTTGATTCGAACACAGGACACCTGTAGTGCAATAGAGCACTGCCCACAAGGCTATCGGCACCGACATAAAACAGTTTTTAAAAGTTAAGCAAATTCAAATATTGTTGTTTTTCAATTAAAAATAACCGAAAACAATATGTGAACTTGTTTAACCTTCCCCCAAAAATGGTAAATATGTACATGGCCCATGCATACATTTACTGACCCATGCATTTATATTCATTACATACAAAAACAATAATAAATACACTACAATAATATGATAAATGTAATAAATAAAAAATGAATACAATAAAAATAAATATACCCTTAATCAAGTTTAATTTATGGGATTTCTGCAACTAAAATATCATTGTTTATTAAGAAGGTGCTATAAAATTCTATAATAATTAATTAGCATTTGTAATATTTTTCAGATAATATATTTTAGTACAAAAAAATGTCCTCTATGACTTCTCTATAGCTGCCTACACCATAATACCTGCATTGACTGCTGGAAGAACCAAAAAGGACGAAGCTGAAGAGACATCAGGACACAGCTTTCATCACAAGTCTTGAGTCATCATGAGTCCCAGTGACTGTTAAGTCTAAGTCTGATAACAATTCCTGGCAAAAGGAGAAGAGAACATGATAACAAACATCAAAAACGCCATTGGATTGGCTGACTTAGTATTTATTATTAACTTAATTTTAAAGCACTCAATATAGTAGACATACTGTACACTAAAATATTCCTAAAAAAAGGAGTCTTGCAAGAATTTATAGCTCGACGCCATTCAATATTTTTTTATTCATCGGATGCTGTAGGAGAGCCTTATGGAGTTCAGTGGTTACAGAAACGGAGAGGAAGATAGGTTTCTTCTGGTAACAGATGATGCCTGGGAACCAATAAAACAATAACATTACAAGAAAAACAAGTACACTCAACTAAGAACACTATATACTGTACACAGTCTAAATGGGTTCTAAGGTGCTGCAAAGAACCATAGTTGAACTTTTCCAGAGACTGGGACTGAAGAAATGCCAGTCGCCAAACAAGACAAGACCAACATGTTACATAAGATGTTTTCTGAGCACTAATGCTGTCTGAAATCACCACATGGCTCATCCCCTGCTGAACTTCCTCTCGTTTACTACGTGTGTTAAGCAGCTAAGAGTGTTTCTGTATCTGCTTTAGAGGATTACTGTACAGCCTTTCACCCACTTCCTATGATAGCAGGCCAAACTGTGTGTGTCCAGGTGATGTGAGATTAAACAAATATACTGTTGTTTGTCATTTTTACTACCAAAACAAGCCCATTAAACAACAAAAAGGTGAAAATAAGACTCGAAGGATTTATAGCTTTAAAGTCAAGATCACTTTCTAAGTAGTCTAAGATCTATCTATTAAAACAGAATACACTGTAATTTTGCTCCACAAAGTGATTGTAGGACATCTTGAAAATTCAAAAAGTGTCTGTAAAATATGTTTTCAAATGAGAAAAACAAGGAGAAATGAACCCTGTTGTGACATGTGTTGATGAATGTGTGGGAGGGAGACAGAGGCAAAAGCTTTCACCACAGTTCACTGCAGGACACACCACTGTCCCCCAGGATACATAAATCTTTGTCCCTTACTTTTCTTAGTTGTTTATACCAGAAAAACAACACACCCGGAGTTCAAGGGGCACTTGCACTCTGATTGTCCTCAAGGTCGTTTTTAGCCACAGTGTGGTCAACAAGTAAACTTCCACAGAATGAAAATGGCTGTTTTCCCTCTGCGGTTCCAAGGTTCAAAGAACATGTTCACAGGGGGCCAGTGCATATTTGTTATCAATTAAAAATAAATAATAATGGTTGTTGTTGTCATTGTTGTTATAAACAAATAAATACAGTAACAATAATAATGATGATGATGATAATTATTATATTTTTGTTATTAATTATAATAAATTGTTAAATGCAACATTATTATTAATACATTGTTAATGTTAGGAATATTGTCATGTTTATTACTATTTTACATACATTAACAACAACAATTACAGTAATAAATAATAACAACAATATGATGCATTATTGTTGGTGTTAATACAAGAAAAAACAACAACCACAACAGCATTGTTATTATTATTATGTTGTTGTCGTTGTCATTAATTTAATAACAAATATTTAGATACTACAATAACAAGAATAGCAATAAAAATAATTATTATTATTAGAATAATTATTACTATTATTACATTCTAACTATTATAATTATTTAATATTAGTAGTATTAGTAATGGTAATAACACATATTTTAAACATTATTTACAACAACTATAGTTATTCTTATAATAACAACAACAATTAGATGTACTCATGTTGGTTTTAATAGCAGAAAACCTTATTACTATATTATTATGAAGAGAGAAGGATACTGGATTATTTGTTCAGTAATGCTGTATTAATATATATGTATTAATAGTATGTAATATATATATTATTAATTACTTTAAAAACCGTCATAATAATTATTGTAGTTTCATATCCAATAATTTAGTTGTTGATGTATCTAATTAGATAGATATCCTAATCTGGACTATTTGTTCAGACTTTTAACACAACATTCTTGCTCTTTGTAATGATTACAATACCCTTCTGTCAGTCAACCCTTAGTAACCCTTGAACTGTCAAACACCTGTCATCTGTTAAAGCTCTCTTACGTCAGAGTCATATCAGCAACAAAAACAAGCCAGCAACTCAGTCATTATCAACTGACAAACACATCTCTAATTTGATCAAATTGTTCCTATTTTTCTCACTGTTGTTAATAGTCCAGAAATAATAGAGTGTAATTTAAAAAGGCACAATTTGCTGGGTGGAAGCACAATTTGAGTCCAAAAGGTACTTATAATGTAAATGTCACAAGCAGGGTGTCATTAAGAAAGGAGAAAATTTTCGTGTGGTTGATTTCTGGGTCAAAATACTGTATTTAAGCCTTTCACATACCTATAAATACCAGCAACCTGGACAAGTTAATTTCCTCCCCCAGTGATAGGTGGGACGGGAGGCCTTGCGTCTCCAGACACTAAACTATTGCTGAACTTCACGCAGGTCACACCACCGTGAAACCAGACAAAACCAGGTCAGAATACTGAATGAGAAAACACATAAAAGACTCAAGACTCAAGACAGAGTATCAGAAGAAAGAAAAAAGCGATCCTTTGTAATTAAATATTAAACTGTCAAATTCATCATAATGGAAGATAAAAGCAAAGATTTTGATGGTAAACATAAGGTTTTTAAGGACTTTTTAAATTATTAAATAATGTAATAATGCATTATCATTATCCCTTAAAAAAGTCCTTAAAAACCTTACGTTTACCATCATTAAACATGCAGAAACCCTGATGAGGGTGAGGAAAAGATGGCAAAATTATGCAGGTAAACAGCTGTGGCTAGGAGTCCTTGTTAAACCAAAAAACATTTTATTGGCATATTTGTTTTAAATTAACATTTTCATCCTTCCGCGAAACGATATAGTACCACGTGACTAAC
>JAUMHQ010000089.1:17747006-17767661 GCA_032361165.1 Enteromius paludinosus | reverse complement strand
AGTAGGAAACGATGGTGTTTGAGACTCACAGTATGTCATGTCCATGTACTGAACTGTTATTATTCAACCATGCCAAGTAAATTCAGTTTTCCATTCTATGGTACCTTTAAAGGGGCAACAAGATGAAAAGAGTTTGAGAGTGGTGTGTTGAGGACTGACACCACTCTTCCACAAAGCATAAGAAATTTATAAGAGCGACACTAGCACTACTAATTTAGCCGACAATTCTGAGGCGTCTTTGTCTGTGTCATGAAAAAAAAAAGACTTCAAATGCATTGTTACATAAAACCAGTGGCGATGAGGTAAGTGGAAACATGTATCCAAATCTATCATTGTTTTCCACTAACAGAGAGCGCACTTCACCAGAAGCTAAGTACACACGTCCGTCTCCCTCAGAGACGCTGTTGATATTTGCCCAGTTTCCCTGAGCTAAGCTCGCGTCTGACCTACTACCACATTCTGACAAAACAGTTTTTGTTTGAGGCTCTTTAAAACGTTCCGTTTTCAACACATGTTTGCCTTATTTCTTTCCGCTCCCTCGTTAAAGCAGGCGAAGCGTCACGGGCCTGAATGATGCTGTCCCGCTGTTACTTTTCCAGCGCAAATAAATAAAGTGAAGAATATATAAACACCTGAAAGCCATCAGTCCAGAGGCAACTGAGCGGCATGCGTAATCAATCTGAGTGGAGATGTTACGTATGCTAATGAAACCTAAAATCCACAAACCACTTATTTTCCATGAATGCACAAGACGCATGACAAGCTTGTGTTTGTGTTTAGCGTGAGCTCACTGCAAATGTTATGAATATCCCTGTTCTTCGCTGCTTAGGTTCTCTACACCCTTTAGGATGATGAAACAAGCTGTTTTTCGCGAAGCCAGCCAGTTGTTGCTGGTAATGGGAAACAGGTAAGGATGGAAAACAACTAGTTTGATCAGGATTGGTAAACGACACCGTATTTCTTCTACCACCTCCTTCAGGCCCAGGAGACAATATTTCTCAGAAGCACAGACGCCTCCTGTGTAACGAGAGGTCGTTTAACAAGAATTCGCATTTATGAGTAAACTCTGGTACCCTCACGTTCTGGGACGTCACTTCTGTTGCACTCACGTGCTGCTTTCACGGCGAGAGCTCTATAATGTTGTGCTTTCATCGGTTTTTCCAAACTACATCCATCCTCATTTTTGAGAGAGGGAAAAAGAACGTTTTGAAGGGGGTTCTGGAGCTCAAAAATGCCAAAAGCTACAAATGCGGAGGAAAGAAAACACAACAGAAAAGTTTGTTGTTTTTTCGTGCTGCTTTGTGAACATAAACTTGATGTAAATCCAAAGGGTAGATGTGACGTACCTGAGAGGTCTCATCCAGTGAAACAGGATTTGACTGCCAGCTTACATTTTGATGACATTTTAGGCACGTAATGACATGCAAAAACAGATGGAAAGTTAAAAAAAAAAAAAAGCATATAATGGACTTTTTGTAATTCAGCACTGTAATGCACCACCTCAGGCAATGTAGTTGAAAAAAAAGTTATTTTACAGTAGTTTTTACATAGTTGTAAATATTAGGTTAATTTCACATCTAGACATTTACACTTGCATGACATCAAATGTTTACTTTCCTATAGTTACCTACAGTACATGATTTTTGTTACTTGAAATCAAATAGACTTTAATTAAATCATGAAATAAAGATTAAAGAATTTACACTTTATTTTAGCTAGCTGCCAAGTTCTCATTTTAGTTCGCCTTGATGTACTGAAACAAAATGATTACAATATTCATTCAAATTAAAATGATCATTCATTTAAAATATTAATAACTAGTCCCTCAGTTATACTATAAAATAACACAGCCTATTATGTGATCATATGATATACAAACAAATTGAAATGACTATGAAAATAACAAAATGATAATAATAAATATTTATTCCATTAACAAATAGAGATCACTGATGATTTAAAAATTCATAAAACATTTCTTGTTGGCTTTAATATTTACATTTAAGACTGCATCCTTTATATGTAGCCAATATGTATTTTTAACATCTTAACAATATTAAACAAGTATTATTTAATAAAATATCATGCCTTACATACCCTGAGATTCTCTGGCTGTCAATCACTATTCACGTTCAGTATTGCTGAAATAGTTCTTCTCATAGGGTGTGGTTGAAAAAGAAATCCTTCACAAAAAAAACCCTGAAAAATCTGTCATCACTTGCCTCCCTCATGTCAGTCCAAAATAGTATTACTTACTTTTACTTTAATCAGATGTCAAAGTTCTTCAAAACATCTTCTTTTGTGTTCAGCTGAAGAAAGAAATGCATACAGCTTTGGAAACACGTGAGTAAATGGTGCCAGAAATTATATGTTGGAGAATCCCTCCTGTAAAAATCTGTGACAAATAATGAGAAAACATGAAATGGCTTTCATTAAAACCATAAAAAGTTTCCTGCGCCTCAGAAAGATCCAGATTGAGTTATTCAGTGTAATTGATTTGCAGACTAAACTCTCCTAACACATGGATTTTAATTGCCTTTTTATTGCAGCATTGTGTGCTGATCCTAACCCCTATGGATTTTTTTTGTGGTTTTGAGCCGGGTTGCGCAAGATGTTCCTCGACAGCACCACCAAGATCTCAGCTCTAATGAGAAGCAGTAAAGAGTCTTTCCCTGTAAACGCTTTCATTGCAGTGGATCTGCCTCTTCACACTCTTCTAAACGTCCTCTGCTGTGGTTGATCGGTCCGCTGCGAGTTTTTCAGTTATGATCATTACCTAACAGCTCCACTTAGACCAAAGATTATCTAATCTAAAGGAAATGGAAGTACGAGTGCTGGGACAGTCAGTTGTAAAGATATAGCGGTCTCTTTGAATGTGTTTTTCATTTGCCTTCCTTCCATTGAGAAGGAAAATATGACCTAAACTTGAACTGAATTATATTTAATCGTATAGCTAAACCTAAACATTTACCAAAAAAAGCCTAAAATGTGATTTGCAGTATGTTTTTTTTGTTTTGGAACTATGAGGTTGGGTCAAATTAAGGTCACTTCTGAGAAAATCTCTCCCCTAAGTATAGCTAAATATGGGACTCCAATACAAACATGCCTTAGCATGCACTGCTAATAAGAACTTGGATTTTGAAGATGTTTTCTCTTACCACTAGAGGACAGTGATCGAACAAAATGTTCCCTTACAGTACTGCATATACCCATCTCGGTCTCTCTGAGGAGGACTGGTGAGAATATTGTATAGGTGCTGGAGAAGCGTGTGTGGAGAGGTGCGAGAGTAAACTTAGCCTTCCGGAGATGTTTACTCATCGTGATCCATGTGGGAGAAACGCTGGAGGACTTGAATCTTCTGAGAAGACCCATGGGAGAGAGAGGAGAGCCAGAATAGTACCTACATAAAACACACACACGCGGTATCTGTCTGCAGGGGAAATGTTTGATGAAATAACCTGAGAACGGCCAACGTGTTGCCAGGCAGATCGTTCCTGAGATGTTGAAAACAAAAGTTCCAGTTGTCTTAATCATAAGATACACTCTTAAAAATAAACACTATTAAGGGTTCCCCAGAGAACCTTTTAGTAAATAGGAAAAGAACCATTACTTATGTATGTCTTAATGTGTGAAGAACATTGCAATAATCTGAAGAACCTTTTTCCACTATTAAGAATCAATTTACGCGATGGAAAGTTTCTTCACGTAACCATTAATTAACATTAATAACAATAAAGGTTTTAAATGAGGGTTTTTCACAGTCGTGGCATAATCAGACAAACATTTTTGTGAAATGGAAAGGTTGCATAAAGATTTCATGGATTGAAGTATCAATGAAATAAAGGTTCTTTATTTTTTTAAATAGGTTTTTATTTTATATGCAGTTTCTTTAAGGTTTTTCATGGTTATCTGAAGAACCACAAAAGGTTCTTTATAGTGGAAAAAGGTTCTTTGGATTCTTAATGTTCTATAAAACTAAGAAAGAATCTTCTTTGGAGAATCTTTTTTTTTTTTATGGAATCACTGCAAAAAAAAGCTTGGAGTGAAGAAACCCCCACTCTAAAAAATAAAGATTCTTCATTGGCATCGATGATTCCATGAAGAACTTTTAACATCAATTGAATCTTTCAGTTTCACAAAAGGTTCTTTATAGTGGAAAAAGGTTTGTAAGATTATTCAAATGTTCTTCAGGGTTCTTTCGAACGTCACTGAAAGGATCTTTGAGGAACCAAAAATAGTGCATTTCTGTGAAACCCCCTATTTGAAACCTTTGGTATTGTGGTTCCATGAAGCAACTTTCCATTGTCCAAAAGATTATCTAAAGGTTCTTTACACTTAGAAACATCATTATGTTATTTGAAGAACCCTAAATGGTTTTATGGAATGACTGTAACAACTCCTTTTGAAACCTTTTAAGAGTGAAGAAACCTCCATTGTGCTACCACATTGTCAAAATTAGTTGTGTGAAAAACAAGAAGTTTGATCTGTTTCTCACACATAACTATCATACTTGGAATACAGCAATCCAGTTTTGAACATTCCTTCTGTGTTTCATGGGTTTGCAGCTACATGAAGGTGAGGTCAAGTTCCCTCCTCTCATAGACGTAGAATGAAATGTGCATAACCACAAGCCAACATTGAGGACAGAGGGTAACTTCTAGAGATCTCCAGCAGATGTCAAGAGACCCTTGAGTGCCGCACACAATCAACACTTCACACTGATCACCCCTGAAGACTTGACTCTATAGCAAGATGAGCTGACTAATGGCGTCTTGGAACAGGGTTTGCGATGCAATTCACTCTCGGAACTAGAATGCAATGCAATGCTAAATGAATAAGCGTAACCTATCATATAATGTGCTTTGCTATATGTACAACTTGTACAACATCCTCTCACCTTTTACCTCTGCAAACTGTGACGCATCCATTCCTTCCTACACACATACTACTGGAGGGAATAAACAGCTATTTATTCACCACCAGATGCCAGTCAAGAGCCTACATTAGAATTCCAAAACATGAATACATGGTAGACAGAATCCAACATACAGACTTAAACAGCTATTCAGTTGCTCTTCTCGAATAGTCATCATCAGGTCCGGTAACTACCAAAGCCAAAACATGTGCTGGATCACTAAAAGAAATAAAACTGTCATGATTTACTCACCCTCATGTCGTTCCAAGCTTGCGTGGTGGTATTTCTCGAGGGAAAAACAAAAGGAGATATTCTGAAGAATGTCCTTGTTCCTCTTTTCCATGCAATTACAATCAACGAGGATTGACAAGATTCACAAATGCACACCTCACATCCATCCTGTGAATAAGCATGGCAAACTCTTCAGAAGTCAGCACAAGACGTTCATGCTTTATTAAAAACACAACAAGGAGATATAAAAGGAACATCTTTGCCTTACATATCGATACACAACCTTGGCAGGAATGTTTTACATGGTAGCACTTTGGCACAAGCAGCTTACTATAGCTGTCTTTACTATGAAACAAATATCATTCAAATCTACAGTTCAGCAACAGTTATTACATTTCCGATAGATTATTGTATATATAAATATGGTGAAAACGGTATTCAACGTGAAAGTAGCTGAGCAATATTTGATCACAGCAACAAGGGTTGTGACGGAAATATACGGCCATAAATTGTGGTGAGATGCAATAATGCATGTCAAATGTTATTGCACTATTTATTATGTACAGCAGAATGGAAGAATGGAAAAAATAACGAATATTCCAATCTTGGCAAACATTCAATGAGTCTACAATCATTTTTGGAAATAAATTTGCAACATGGCAGTGTATTCAGTTGAACCCCATGGAAAAATGTCAAGAAATGTCAAGGTCATGTGTCATCCCAAATTCAAAAGGGTAAGGGTTTTACTTTATTTTCATTATTTCTTTTTCATTTCAATATCAGTACTGCAAAAAAGACAACCTACAGTATTTAAATTAGCTATGCTCCAATGTTGACTATGATTTTTACCATTAAAATGTGATATTTTCATGTTATGTTATGGCCGATAACCGATAAATCAAAACCGATATTGATGCTAAAATTCTAGAATACTTTGTCTAAATACATTAAATATAAAGCACTTAATAAAAAATAAAGTATTTTAAATGCTACAGGTGAATTTAGGCATCAAGACATTGTAAACAACTATAATGTACAGTATGAAAAATAGATATTTATTTTGACATATGTTGAGGACACAGATTAGTGTTTAAATATAAACTTTAGATGAGCACTATCAAATCCAAAGATAAAAACAGGATGTACAATTAAATATCCAACATTAACTTATAACCAATAAGGTACCAATTTACAATAGTGCATACCTAATTTAAATCGTGAAATATATATATTAAAGTATGTGTACAGTACATAAAGGTTGCATTCAATGTATTAAATATATACTGACTTATAATATATAATTGGGTCTGAAAATGTTACAGTATTGAGAGTTTACGGTTTGTGGAAGGGAATAATTTTGTTGTAGAAATTTGTTAATGCATCTAATGCACAACGCATACATCCTAATGATCCTTTTTTATTTTTGGGGTAAAGTATGACCTAGACGTTTCTCCATGAGATTCACCTGTAAAATCCCCCTCTTTTCCAGTCAATCTGCTGATCACCTGATTTATCTTTGTCACGCTATACATCTGCCTACTTCCTGTGCCCATTAACCTCTGCTGATTACACTCTGGATATTTCTTCCCTCAATCTTCCTCTCTCTGGTTGAATTGCACTGATTGGCACCTCTGTTTCTGCAGGTAATTAGTTGCATCCACTCGAGGTGTGCGGAAGACTCCGGGTGCATCGGTGTTCCCACACAGGCATCTGTTTTTCTGCCAAACGCAGCTACTTATTAGCTCCTTTCAAAATCGGGCACAAATTAGAAAATATTTACACACTCAAGAGTGTGCCGGCGTAACTAATTCAGCCAGTAAGAAAATGAACAAATTTCTTGACCTAAAAAAAACTACATGAAAGATAAAGACGATGGCGTTAAAGGTGACCTGTGCATGCGTGGTTGGGTATTACAGCGTACAGCACGGCGTGTGCAAGCTCTCTGCCAGAGAAATTGCAGTATAAGAAATGTCCAGATGATATTTTAACACAAAAACGAAATATGCTATAATAAGGGTCTGTCTTTAAAGTCGCAGGATATTAAACTTTACCATATTACGATTAATTAAATGTAATTAATTTACTAGTCAAACAATAAATAAAAAATAAAGTATTTATTTGCATAATATATGTGTGTGTGCTGTATATAGGCCTATTTATTGTGTATACAGTATATATTATAAATATTTACATGTATATACATTTATATATTTATATTCTTACGTGATATATAAATATATTTTATAAATTATCATTATTATATAATCATAACATTCTTAAATACATACATGCATGTGTGTGTATTTATGTATGCATAATAAATATACACACTACATACACACACACACACATATATTATGGAAAGAAAAATGATTTTGGATGTGAATAATCCAGATTAATTGTTTGACAGCACTTATAATTATACAATTATAACATAATGAAAAATATTATGTTTTTCAGCATTTAAACTAAAAAGGCTTTTTTGAGTATATAAAAATTACTAAATAATTATTTGATATAATAATAATAATTCTAAATATTCAACAATTATAAACACTTAATAATTCTATGCGAGAAAATAATTTTGTAACATCTTCAAAAATATCAGTATCAACAATATGACCCAGACATTTCTTTTCAGTAATTTCACCCTCTTTTACTTCCACATCTTCCATTTCAAGGCAAGCACAAACTGTTGTGTTTTTTGATTGATCGCTGGCTGATTATAAAGTATTACACCACACACTTACATTAACATATTCCTGATTTCAGTTGATTATTATTGTAACTACATTAGGTGCTACTGCTAACCGATGTGGGAAATAAAAATGTGCGTCCCCAGTGATGGACCGGGGGTTTCAGACGTGAAGGTTAAAACACTGCTCTGGGATCAGAGGTGAACGTTTATCTGTGGTGTGGGAGAAGGGGAGAGGGCTGGTCTGGGATCAATGCCTCTGCTCTTCATGAACGACAGCAGCTGGTCGGGTATCTCGGCCAGTACATCTTTGGCCAGTCGGGCCATGCTGAGCACCTGATTCCCGGATCGGTCGATGTAGTCCCGGAACGGCACAAACTACAGAAATACAAAGATGAATCTTAATAAAACCTGCATTTTAATTGCATTTAACCATTTAAGGTAAGTGATAAAAAAAGAATATTATAATATAAATATAATACAATACAATATAATAAAAAAGATGGTTTTCACATAAAAATACATTTGTGCCTGTAAAGTGTTAAAAAGTCATGAGATACTAAACTTATAAAACCACTTACTGTTATTAGTTAAGCATAATCAAAACTTTTCAAAATCAAAAGAGCTAAGTTGAGTGTGTTAAATTAATTCATTGTATAAAAAATGAATAATTATTATTATTATTATTATCATTATTATTTCGTTTTCAAACTTTTTTAATTTCACAAAAATAATTTAAGTGGTAAAACAATGCAAAATTGTATATAATACAGTATATAAAGATGTTATATAATATAATTTAAAAAAATATATTTTAAAATCACTTACTGTTATAATTCATTTAAACATAATTAATATCTATTTTAGTTTACATTTTAACATTTTCTCTGGGCATAAAAGGGATTTTTTTCAGTACTTAAAAGCTTTGTTTTTATTTAAAAAATGTTAGGTAAATGAAAAAGCCTTAATTTTTCAAATAAAATCCTATTATATTAACAATTATAAATATTACAAAATCCTAAAATAAATGTTTGTAAGACAATAATTCACATAGCTAATAGTTAAAAAATAATAATAATATTAATAAATAATAAAATTATATATATATCTCATGTAAACATATCAGCGTTCTTTTTTCATAGTTCTCGATCAAATCAATCTTTTTCTGCCATGACTGCTTGTGCTTAATGTTGTATTTTGCAAGCTTTTTGATTGCACACAAAAAGAAATCAAAACGGCAATAAAGCAAGTAGCAACATTCTAAACATTATATAATATTAAATAAAAAAAGGGGAGGCGGGGATCTCACTTTTTTTCAGAATTGAAAAAAGCATCACATAGAGATGGATAATATTATGTACCTGGACAATGTCTCTCTCAGCAACACGTCCCCTGGAGGACACCCTGACCTCATCTCCATCCAACTCTTCCATTGCTGTTACATTAACACGAGAACAGTTACATCACATTTTATGTTCTTATTTGGAGAGCATCTGTGTTTGCAGTGCCACAATCTCACCATCAAATTCAGCTGGGCCCACTCCCACAATTATGATTGACATGGGCAGAGACGCCGCCTGCAAACAGGAAAGGGGCAGCAGTATCTGATCAATGCCCTGCTAAAAAGATTATTGTATTTACAGACCATTGTGAAGGTCTACCATTAAAAACTACTCACGGTGACCACTGCTTCTCTAGTCTGTACCATGTCGGAAATGACACCGTCTGTGATGATCAGCAGCACGAAGTACTGAGAGCCATCTGTCACCTCTGACGCACACCTGAGGATTTACACAGTTAAACGCCTCTATATTTTAGCAAAACAAGAACACTGCTTCTCAGAAACTGAAAATCATTCACTAAAACAAGTACGTTTCAAAGCCGTTGCTATGGAATTCTGGGTCTTACGTGTAAAATCCTCATTATTTTAGCTAAGCCTTTTTCTTGAACTTTCCTTATTAAATCTGTCTGTTCCATCCAGTTCATCGACCCTAATAACCACCTCCAGATATTGTCTCAGTCACGGCACGTAAGAAGTGGCGAGCTGAGAGAGGAGACTCATACCGACTCTGAAAAGTTGACCACTGCAGCAGCAGCCGATCAATATCTGCCTCTTAAAGCACCTCTGCAGTTCTGGGAGTTTGATTTTCTTCAGATTGAGAGATTTAGCTGGATTGGAAAAAAGCCTTGAAACTGACAAGGGCAATTAAAAGCCTCTTCACATGTGTGTACAAGGTTTAGATCTTTCGTTGTGGTGTGTGACGAGCGGTTCATGATATACGTGATATGTGAAGCAGATCAGAGATTAATTTTCTTTATTTTAAATTCAAACCCAGCATGCGTCTTCTGTGGCAAATTTAAAGCATACTGTTTTTGGGGCCTGATTATTTAACAAATCTCTGTGGAAAATATACATACAGAAATTATATAGAAAAAGTTATATTACACTGAAATTAATTCTGTTTAATTAAAAACCAAATAACAGAGTAAAAGAATTATTAAAAAATACTGCTGGCCTTAATATAATACATTAAAATGGCCAATTGTAATACATAAATCTAAAACAAATATGTAAATAAATAATATTAGTTATTATTATTATTATTATTTTAGTCGTAGTTGAATCTGTCCGCATTCTATATAATAATCTTTAGTCTATAGTGTAAATGGTAATTAAAGCTACTAGAAAGATATTACTATAGTTTTGTTTTCGAAAATAAATAAATAAAAATAAAAAATAAATCACATTTATATAATATTTAACCTATATATTTTTGTAATTAACTGTTAAAATTACTAAATTTCTGTGGACAAAATTTTTTTAAACTATTTTATTGCTTTTTTATTTTTTTATTTATTTATTATTATTTCTTTTTTTAATCCAAATGTAATGCTTTCCTTGTAAAATGTTTAGCCCCACATCCCAAGCAATTGTAAAAAAAAAAAAGTAAAAAATACAAAAATACAAATAATTACATAAATTCAGATTTAAATTTGATAACTTTTTTATTAAATATTCTATTTCAGCTTCTGACCCTTAAAATGTACTTAAAATGTGTTTTTGCTACTGTACTTGTGACACTTAATGTAAACAACCTCTCTTGTGACTGGCTAACCTCTTCATATTATAAAGACTTCAAACTCTCATTCGTGCCGTGATATTTAAATTTCAAATGTTAATGCGCTCGTGGCGCCACATCGCAACCATCCTAATTTCTAAACGACCCATTTTTGCAGCTCAGCTTCAGTAAATAACTGATGACTGAGAGAGCTGAGTTTTGTGAGCTCTGCCTACATATTATCACATCAAAACCTTGCATTTCAAACAAACAAGAAAAATCCACTACGTGTCCCTTTAAAAGAAGTTTTTCTTTTTTCCTGCATGGTAAACAGCAGACCTCGACTGCATCTGAGCAGCAGGTACAGTGAGTGAAGTGTTAGTCAAGCGAAGGATTCTGGAGGAGTCTTTGGAGCGCGTGTGCGCGAAAGTGCATTTGTGTGGAGAGAGGACAGGCTTTAGAGTGAATAACAAGTGGATAGTGACAGGAAGGAGTTCAGCTCGCAGGGCAGAGAGACAGAAAGAGAGCTCAACCTGGTGTCAATAGCAGGAAAACTGTTTAGCTTACTGTGCCACCTGGTTGATGACAGGGGCAAAGTTGGTGGGGCCGTAGAGCTGCACTTTCCGGAGACAGTCATAGTACGCCTCCAGCACACCTTCGATGCCGACGCAGTTTGCATTCTCACAGTCTGAGTTCTGCGGGGTCAGAATACAACACATGTTTCAGAACATCTCCAAAAGTCCATATATAACACATGAGGAATAACACCAGGCGTTTCTGACTTATTCATACTGGACTGAGGCATATCTGATATTGTTGTATGCTATTTCCAACACAAAAAATTCGTGACAGCATAGTTTAGCTTTAATAATGAATATCATGTCTGTGTGTTTTAAAGTGTTAGTTCATGCTGTCACTATTTGTTCCTCCAAACCTTATTTTAACTGTTCTTGTTTATACAGTGAAAGTCAACAGGGTCCAACGGTGACTATTGTTTTTCTTTTATTTAGGAAGAAAGAAAAAGTAATATACAGTAGGTTTGGAATGACAGTGAGGAAATGATAAATGATTATTGTTAGTTTATTGTATGTGTTGTGTTATTGTATGTGTGTTTTAACCCATGGATGCCTACTGTATCATATTTGATACACATTATTTTTATTATTATCAAATATGATCAAAACATTTTTAGCAATATAATTTATAAACCATATACCATTTATTTATTTTAATTCATTTTAGTAAATGTAAGAATCATTTTCATACTGTTCGTAATATTTCAAGATGCACACTTACTTGGCTAAAGCAACTTAGGATAACATATAAAATATATATATATATATAATTATTTTGGTTATTTTGTTGAAATGTGAACTTCAAATATGATAATTCAAACGTTTGAGGAACATTTATTTACTGCATTTATTTTACCTACACAATAAAAACTGAAGCATTTGATCATAAACCAAAGTAAATGTAAATATTCTATTAATAAGATAAATTATTGGAAAATACAGACTGACAATTGATATTTAAATGCATTTTATGTAAGTAGTCTGTTATGCTGTAATAATGCTCTCATTGATTTACATTACAAGCTATCAGAATTTAATCATACTTTATGGTTAAATAAATATTAGCAATTGCACCAAATTTCATATTTTTGCACATTTTAGGCCTCTAAAATATAGAATTGTCATACTATATGAGTAATAAAAGCTTGATGTATTAAATATTACAGAGTTTTATTTAAAAATGATTTTTCTAACTACAGTATGATTTCATATGTCAGACTTTCCAGGGTTAATGATGGCTCTTTTCAAGCTGTTACTCACCAGGGGAAAAGCATGAGAGATCTTGCCATCAGGAGGGAGTTTAGCTCCAAAGCCGTAGGCAGGAAAGAGTTTGTCACTGTCATAATCCTGGACGATTTCCCCCACGGCTTTAAGGGCCATGGCGTACGCGTTCAGCTGATACGGGTTCATGTAGTGAAGCGATGTCGGCTGAGATGGGTTTCCTGTGTTCAGGTATCAATCAATACAAGTTTAGACACAAGAGAAAAGACATCGCGGTCACTTACATCAGTGTCGAGCTCTAAATCTTAAACGGACATGAGACAATTGCAAGCCACACAAACACAAATGCTTACGTAATGAAGGTGGTCTTACCATTAGAGGCGGTGAAGTCTATGGCTACAGTGAAGTTGAGCTGTGTTCTGTTTTCAACATTGAAAAGAATCACAGTCAAAAGTTTGCAACCAATGCAGTACATATGGATACTTAATATCACATGCTATATTACATGTGCTGACTGTGTAAATTTAGACTATGGTTCAAAAGCTTTGTGTCTGTAAGATGAGGTGAATGAGATTTTCATTCACTAAGGCTTCTTTTATTTGGTCAAAAGTGAAAGTAAAGATATTTTGGTAACACTTAACAATCAGGTTCATTAGTTAATTTTGTTAACAACATTAGTTAATATGACCTAAGAATGAACAGAACTACTGCATTTATTAATCTTAGTTAATGTTAATCTCAGCATTTACTGTACTAATGCATTATTATCACAAGTTGTGTTTGTTAACACTGGGTACAGTAATGCACTGTGAGCTAACATGAACGGCTGTATTTTCATTAAGTAACATTAACAAAGATGAATAAATAGTATAATAATTGTTTTGTTCATAGTTTGTGTTAGTTAACACAGAAACTAATGTTAACAAAATGACACCTTGTTGTAAAGCGTTACAAAAAAATTACAAAATGTTGCAGAAAATGGTAAAAAAAAGAACATTTTAAAAACATGCAGTTCTTTTGAAGAATATCTAAAAAATTAAAAAATTAAAAAAGGTCATGTGTTAGTCAAGGGTCAGACATCATGTGATACTGAAGATGTAGCTTGTAAAAATGTAGCTTTGCCAGATTACGTTAAAATGGTTTCAAAAACATAAAATACAAAGTTTTCTTCTTAATACAAAGGCTACTAGTTCAAATTATTTGTTTATTTTATTGCACATTTATTTCTTTTTGTTGCAAAATTAGTTTATAATTACTGCACATTTATTTATTTTTTTATTGCACGTTTATTTATTGCAAAGGCTAAATTAAGAAACTTTGAAAAATCGTAGTATTCATTCGGTCTCCCTTTTGTTTCAATGACAGCAGCACTAAAGCTGACATGAACAAAACCTAATCCATATTACTGCTACTTCAAAGGTAGCAAGACACCTGACCTTTAGCACAAAGGAGTTTGCATACTCAATGTCACACATTTCGTTAGTAACCTAGAAATAGTCCAAATATCTCCTATTCATATGAATTCATTTGCATCAACATTTCTTTGTTATATGTTAGTAATACTTAGTTTATGACAAGGTTTAAATTGAACTGATTTTCAACATAGAACTTAGTAGACAATTATATATATATATATAGCAATACTAGTAAATGATGCTGAAACTTTAATTTAATCATCTGAGCAAATTATTAAAATGCTTCTAAACTAGACATGTTAACTCAATAAATAAGAAGAAATATTCTTATATTTATTATTAAGTCAAAGCATAATTAAATGTCTAGCTGCAATTAGAAAGCAAGCATATGGCAAGACATACTGGTATATTGAATCACAACCTTGATTTCAGATATCTGGAAATGAGTTTGTGATGATTGCTTTAGATGTTTTTTCTTAGGGCTGTGAACTATTTGAATATGTGCTTCTAACTCACTCGTTCTTTACTGCCTGCTCTTAGTGAGCATGGTTTTTTTCTGGTTACTTTCAAAAGCATGAAGGCTTGAATGCTTGCACGACTCCAGTAATGGAATTTACGTAAGTGACACTGTGTCAATTTTTGCCTTTTTTAAAAACCATCACAATAAATTAGTAATCATGATGACTTTTTACATGATCTATCATTTGGCTAATATTGGGTTTAGCCTTGAAGCACAGGTTGTAGTGCAAAATATTCAAAATATCAGTATTCAACACACGTGCTAGCAATGCCTGAAAAATAAATGGTAAGTGAACTGCCCTTAAGGCTCAATGACATTAAGATCCACTCCGGTTTATTGGTATTGTCCCGAACGCTAGTTATTCAGATTGAGTAATCACAATTCCACAAAAGGTTTACACGCACGCCTGTTCCAGCTGCTCTCAAACCAGCAAATCTGCATCTTTCTCCAGCCCAATTTATCCAGGGACTTTTAAGGGGGCACTCACCCGCCTCGAATGAAGTCCACAAATGTGTACTCCGATTCCACTTTGAAGGACAAAAGTGTTACCTAGAGAGAGTGAAAGAGAGAGAGAGAGGAGAGATAATGGAAGTCATTATGAGAATAAATCAGAAGAGGAGAGCGCTTGACAGGTAATCCATTCACACGTACCGTGCCAGAGTTGACGTATTTCTTTTTCCTCCCTTTCTTCTTAGGATTCAGAACCTGAAAGAAACAAAAAGACACCCATCAAGCACGGCTGAAAGAAATATGACATACAGTATTACTGAAGTGTCCTCATGTGTTTTTTTTTCTCTCTTATGATTCATGAAACATTTTTGGCACTTCACGAATACAGCCCACGTTGTTGTCCCTTTACTTTTTTGGAGGCATTAGAAGCACATGTTTTATTTATTCATTTAGATAAGTCCGATAAACAGTTACCTAACCAAAAAACTCTCATTGCATGAAAAGTAACTGGAGAAAGATCAAACATCAAAGAGGAATTAATTCATTTATATTCAAATCAATGTTGCAGAAAACTATTTTAATTCATATTTTAAGATGTTTCCCACACTTTAGTATGATTACTACACATGAAAACTAATAAAAAGCAATTTTTATGTATATCCTTTTTCACTTTGCACTTAAGATTTACAAATTCTTTTGGTTTTAATCACATCAAAATAACTGTAAAGGTCATTGCATACTGAGTCCAAACATTTTGCAATGTAAAAATAAATAAGACCTCACGTTCACGTTTACACACTGCCTTTTTTAAAAAGAAAATTGGATCCCATTCGATTCGATTTGATAGGAAAGGATGACAAGCAAAAAAAATTCAAAGCACATACAGTATCAAACATTTCAGACTTAGTGTGCAAGGACTTTAAAAGCACTGAAAAATGATGTTTCGCCAGAACTCCTAATCAAAATTTCAATGTTTTTTACCTCATAAACATTGAATTGGCTCTGTCCGCGAGACAGCTCTCTATAGCTGGTCGTGAACTCTCCGATGAAGTCATGACTGAAGACAAATGAGAGCGTTTACTTGAGTGAGGCATTTTTAATGAACATTGCACGAGCATGCTGAGAAGAAATGATTTTGGCTAATGAAAATCTAACTTGAGTTATTCCTGTAACGCAGGATAATTTATGTACTCACAAACACAATATTTACTACCCATGAGGGAAAACACAAGCCAAGAAGAACAGCGTACCTTCCATCTCTGTCCCAGTCATAAACATCAACCTTCACTGTTCTGGAGAGATTACAAACAAATCAAAGCGCACAGCAAGTCAATATCTAAAATTAAGTGCAGACAGCCTGAATTTTCTCAAAAGGTCAGAGTATGACAGCAGCCTGGTGAGTCCACAGAGCCAGTCCAAAATAACACCAGCACCGGCCGCTGCCTCGCTCCAGCTGACTGCTGGGAGTATTCCGACTGCCACAGTGACACAGCTGCCCGTTTCCACAGCTCCCGGCACCAGCGGCGTCTCGTTTAAACACCTCAAGTCTGAGAGACGCTTTATAGGTGCGACTAAAAAATATCGATTGCTCAGATCAAAAAAGCATAGACTCAGATCAAAAAGATTTTTTACATGTTACTGGCTCTCAGAATGCACTCAAGAATCTAAAGCATACCACATATTATTTACTGTATTAGGGCTGTCAAAATTATGCACTAACACAGATTACAATTTTTTTTTGGGGGGGGTGCATTGTTGCTGCATGTATTTAATATAATAGCTTTTAAAAAATTTAAACATTTAAAAAATGTAAAAACATCAATGATAATAGTAACATTACAAGTAACATTAATAAAACATTTAATTGATTGACAGCTCTAATCATTTTTAAACATTAAGCCTTGAATATTTTATAAAAAAGAAAAACAAGAAAAGCTATTTAAACCCACTGGAAAACATGAGTCACTTAATTATTCACAGAAAGACCTGGAATGTGTATTAAGAAAGTTCCAATACTGAAAAATGTCAGCATTAAGTAGCCTTGCAGCAGGGTTATGCTCTTTGTAAGGATTTGAAGCGCCTCACCTGTCATAGTCTCCGTTACAGAGAGCTCGCACCGGGATGGTGAAGGGCTGCCACACGGGGTTCAAAGTGTTCTTTATCACCTCTGTTTTGTGACAGATAGTGAACCTACAAAAGAGCCAAATCAGAAAGGAAATCTTACTTAAAGGCTTGTTATGACACCTGTACGGTTTTCTTTGAAGGAATACGAACACTGACCGAATACAGCGAAGCATCAATAAAAGTGGTTATTATCAAGAGCAGCTCATGGTGGGCATGAAGAGCCTCTTGGGTTTCGCAACACTACCATAACCCTCTGTTATCAGTCAAGTGAGCTAACACTCGTGGATAATTTGGACTTTTATGGGGTTTTATGTTCAGTCTAGAAACATTTAGCTAATACCATGTCCCAAACAGGCACAAAATTATATATAAAAAAAGCAATAAATCCTTTCTCTACCATGCTTTCAGGAAAATCTTTGGTTGTTTGATTTCTGTTTAAGTTATGAGCTGCATAAGTAAGTTATACAGGTTTGGAAAGATGATAGAGTTATCATTTATGTTTGAATTATGCATTAAAGGAGCTATTTGTACCTGATCTAACCCTAAAAAGACTTCTGTTGGTGTGATTTAGTAGTTAGGTAGATCTCTTTTTTTTATACTTGAATGAAAAATTCATTCATTGAAGTTACATGACAAAAGCGCATGTTGCATCATGCCTGGTTAGGGCACGTTGTTAAAGCAACAATTCCCCGAAAAAATGTAAATGAACTCACCCTCAGGCTTTTCAAGATGTAGATGAGTTTGTTTCCTCATCAAAACTGATTTGGAGAAATTTAGCACTACATCACATGTTCAATAATGGCTCCTCTGTAGTGAATGGGTGCCGTCAGAATGAGATTGATAAAAATATCACAATTTATAAGTCAACGTAAATTCTTGTGAAGTGAAAAATTGCATGTTTGTAATACACAAATCCATCAAGACGTTTTAACTTCGAACCCTTGCTTCCAGCTAATTATGAGTCCTCCATGCATAATATTGCATTCTAATATGAATAATGAGAGAAACATGCACAGATTAAGAACTGATAACAAGTGAAAACAGTCCAAAACATTAGAGTTCATACAAATATGTTTTGATGGTGGGCTTTCTTGATGGAAGTAGTATTATTATGGATTATGGACTCATATTTCAGTCAGAAATGTCAGTTAAAATTCTTTAATGATGTTTTTCATCTCAAAAGACTTTAATTGATGGACTGGAGTCATTGTGGATTACGTACTGTATTGTTATTTTATCAGCCAAATACTGTATTTTGACTCATTCTGACGGCACCCATTCACTGAATTTCTCCAACTCTGTTCTGAAGAAGAAACAAACTCCTGTATATCTTGAATGGCCTGAGGTTGACTTAATTTACTCCTTTAGCCGCTCATACTCACGTGCCATCTTCATTGCTCCGGTAAAACACCAGAAAGGGATCCGACTTCCCGAAGAAATCCTTCTTATCCAACTTGTTAGCACAGAGCTGCATGGTTGCAATGTCCTGTTATAAAACACTTGATTACTTCGGGATAGATATGAATGGAATATACCAAAAACAAACAAGCAAACAAAAACACATGCACCCATGACAATACCGTCTTCAATACTGGCGCTATTACATCCAACAATGCATTTTAATCGCTGGCCTCAGTTAACATCTCTCCAGAGCAGGAGTTCAGGACACAACAAAGACAAAATACTAGGACAAGAAATCAATTCCACAGAGAGGACGCATTCGTGTTAGAGGAGAACAGCAATTGGTTCATACATATTAATGTCGAGCGGAGGTCTCCAGTGTTTAGCTATTTATTGGTGCTGTTCTTTTCAGAATACCAGATCTCTGGGGAGACCCTCGAGACCAGGAGGGAAGTCACACACGCAACAGATTTAATTGGATCTTGATAGAGAGAGAATGTCTAGGGAGCACTCGAGGAACTACGGTCCGGGTGTCACACTGGACAGATAGCTCATCTGCCTTTTAAAACGGCCATCTCTCTTGGGGAGACTGAAGCTGTATTTGAGGTGAACTGTCACGGCTTTCTGCCAAACACTCGCTGTAGCTACATGCTATTACAAGGACACAGAGGGACGAAATTGAATATATATACATAATTTCTGTCATCTGAAGTGATATTTATGTGCTTTTATGAACTGGCCTATAGCACTGAAATGGTCAAATTGTGAGAGGAATGAGTGAAAGAGACGGACGCTTTAAAACAGTTATTACCATGGACAGGTCAAAATAGTGAGCCAAATGCTAAACTTGGGATGGCCAAGTCAATAAGGGTTTAGGAATAAATGTGCATTATTGTCAGGACCGTTAACCACAATCAACCTAGCGCATAAATAGGAAAGTAAAATGTGTTTCTTCAGCAAGGCTGCATTAATTCAATTCAAAATACAGTAGTTTTTTAAATATTATTTCAATTCAGATTGTTTGGCACTTCTAATCTAATCAATTCCTGAAATTTCAGCTTCATTACTCCAGTGTCACGTGATCCTTCAGAAATCATTCTGAAAACAGTTTAAAATTGAAATATTAGAATACGATGATTATAATACATGAAATAAAAATCTTTTATAACATTATACATGTAAATGATAATGTCACTTTTGATAAACGTAATGCATCCTTGCTGAATAAATGCGTTTAAAATAAAAACCTTAAATGTCTGAGCAGTGTATATTATACACACACAATTCTCATATTTGCAAAACAAAAATATTATTTTAAACCTGTGCTACAAATACTTTACATTAAATGATATATATTATTCTATAATAATTTCTTATAATTATTTACGTATTTATTTATTTGATTGAGCAATAATATGAATGGGGTAGAAAATATGCTAAATATCATTAAAAATAATGCTCTGCACGCTTATTTATTTTATTTTAACCAACAATCAGCAAATTAATGTGCAAAAATTTGTGCTGAGCAATGATTAATCGTGATCGTAAAGTTTTTGCTTATATAGTATGTGTGTGTACTGTGTATATTTATTATGTATGTATAAAGACACACAAGTACAGTATATATTTTGAAAATATTTACGTTTTACATGTTTACTTGTATATATTTATATGAATATCAATTTTATTAATTATATATACTTATACTACGGGGCCGTTGAATGCTTGAATCTGATTGGCTGACAGACGTTCTGAGGTGTGCAATTATTTTGAGGGAAACGCACGGCGAACGTAGTTCCAGGCAGCTCTCTTGACCGCATCACAGCTCCATATCACTTCGCATAGTTAACTGTAATAACGGAAATTAGCATACAGTACCTACTAACAGGTACACAGGACTAACAAAAAAACAACAACATGACAGAATAAACAATAAATAATTAAATGAATAAATGTACATGCACAAGCTTTTCTGTCTCATTACTGCAATCACACGTCCTTGCACACTCACACAAAAACGTGTTGTCAGCGCTGCCCTGACGATTTTAT
>JAUMHQ010000089.1:17672024-17682224 GCA_032361165.1 Enteromius paludinosus | reverse complement strand
TCTCGGTCATTCAGGCCTCAACCACATTATTCAGTACTGTAAATTGATTGCTTCCATGATTTACATTCTGTTGTTAGCATGACATATATCATTTCTATATTTTGCTGCTAGAATTCACAATACTACCCACCTCTGAAGGACACTATTCAAAACATTTTCCTAATTAGATGTCTATAGCTACTGCTGCAGAAAACAACTATTTGGTCATTTAAATTAGAATAGATAGTTTATAAAAATAAAAAAAAATTAATTCATTGTTTACTCATCCTCAATGACTTCCAGACCTGAATCTGTTGAACACAAAAGATGTTTTAAGGAATGTTGGTAACCAAACCAAAGTGTTTTTGCAAATTATGGCTATTTAAAATTTTTGTGTTAACTAAGACCTTACAGTTTCCTTATGTGACATTTGCCTCATATTTGTGTCAGGAAAAGCCCCGCCTAGATCAAAGTCCACAGCAGGCTAAGTCATGGCATGTGAACCAGTGAGAAAAACCAAGCAGAAGAAATACATGCGCATGAAGCATAGCAAGTAACTTACGTGTGTGTAGTGTGTCAATAAATGATCATGTTTCATTAATGCTTCATGACCCCTGAATAGTTCAGATTTTTTACCACCTGAATAGAACGGACATCAGCTAATTGTTTCTTACTTCATCATTTTCATAAAAGAGGCAAATGCCAACAACAGTCATACATGCTGCTCTGTTGTTTTTGACGTGTTTAGAAAAACTTGTCAGTTTGTATATATAAAGGATAAATGAGAATAATTCTGACATGCGACCGCAGCCAAAAAACCTAGCATTTCCAAAAATTATTTAAAGTAGTTTAAAGGCCATGGACACTCCCTCTGCAAGATCTAACCTGCCACGGACTGAATTTGAGAGGCCAGAGGGGTACGTTTTTTGTGTGTGTGTGAAAACACTGTGTACAATGAGTACGTAAAAACTGCGGGTTGCCTAATCTTCAGTCATGTGCAAAATGATAACACTGGATTCAGTTAAGTATTATCTGTAAAAGCTATGTTGTATAGTTTATATATATATATATATATATACATATATATATATATTCGCATGTATGGTCATTAAAATACCTCTGCCATTATATACTTCTTGAACTATTTTAAAATACACAAATTATACTAAACTGCTTAGATAACAGTAAGAAAATGTTTTATTGACTGATAAATATGATCATATATCCATAGCATTTTTGCATAGCTTGTCAGGTTGTTTGACTCAGCAATGTACACACTCTTATCAAGTTACTCAAAATACCTTTTCATATTTGCAAGGCATATTGAGTCAGAGAAGATATGACTAGACAGTCAGCAGTCAAACGGAAGGGACAGACACCTAATCTTTAAACTAAAGTGACAGTGGCACAAATTAAATACACCCACATTGGGTGTGAATGCTTTTTGTTCAGTTTCCACTGTTGCACAACAATGCACAGAAGTGCTTGTTTGAAGCCATATCTTTCCATATCTCAGGGCCAGGTGCTACCCCCTGCATTCCATAAGCGACAGGCATGATGGCCTGCTTGGCTTGAACGTTATTTGTCTGCGTAAATGATACTGTATCCATAGATTCATATGCAAAGGTGGTTTTCACATATACATACAAAAATAAATGCAATGGAAATTATTTTCTAAAACAAAATCTGATTTGTAAGATATTACAAAATCATGTAACACGATATCTAGGGAGTGGAATACATAACCAGGATCAAGTACTGGCATGTACTGTACTAAAAGCTTAACCAAAATAGCTCATTCAACACAGCATTTTGAGGTCCTAAAACCAGCATGATTAGCCATTTTCAACCAAGTGTTCTTTTTGGAATTTTCTATGGATTTATGAGTCCTAAAACTACCATGAGGACGCGTATGGTTGACAAAACTGTTGTTGTCCTTAAATAATAGCTTTTTACAGATGCTTTTGGGTGTTTAGGTATAAACATATGTAATTTATGTTGTACAACAAAACATTAGCCACAGAACTAATCACAAATCTTAAACCACCACTCCAAAACTTGCATTAGCGAGTTATAGAGTCAAGGGATCACAGCACATGTAGCCGACATCACAGAGACATTTATTTGACATCTGCAAGACATATTTTTAAAGTGTTTGCTCATCTGCAATACAACGTCTATCAGATGGCAAATAGGTGTTTGAAATATGTCTTCAAGACGTTTATGATTCTGAATGCATGTAAAACTGGCATCTTACAGACGTCTGTCAGATATTCGTACACAGCAGATCTGGATCAGACATCTTGCAGACGCACGTGTGCGATTTGACGTTAAGTAGCCAGGTAATTTTAACCAGCGCTTTTAACACGACCCAGGTTAATCCAGATCTCGAAGAGTCTTTCCCGACTCCGCCGCGTTTCTGCAACTGTAAAGCCACTTGATGATCCGAGCGTTGCGCTCGACCACCGACGACCCCTGACGCACAGTCTCCTGCAGTTCCTCCTCGTGCAGGCCGTCGCTGCTCCTCGAGACCCCGTCATCTGAAGTCGAGACGCTGATGCTCCGGATTCTGTCTTCTGAGCGCGCGGAGAAGTTCTCTCGGCCCAGAGACTCGATGACGTCACCCTCGAGTCCGCAGTATTTGAAGAACGCGTCGAAGTCCGCGAAGTTTTTCGAGTAGCGCGAGCTGATGTCAGAGCTTGAGCGCGCCACCCCCCTGCGGCTCCTGCGCTCCTGCTCCTGGGTTTCAGTGACTTTCCTGTGAATAGGTCCTTTCGGGCCCGAGTGCCCGTTAGAGATGGGGAAAGTTACCTGAGTGGCCTGACGTGTTGCACTTTCGCCACCGCGCGCCTCCGAAACCGCGCTTGTCTTGTCTTTAATAGTGAATAGCGACTTCTTAATCAATCTCCTACTCCCGCCAGGCGATCCTCTTAGGAGTTCACACTTTTGTCTGTATAATAAAATCGAGTCTCGTTTCTTCGAGCTGCTCCGTCTCACCACATTACTTTCTTCTTCAGGCGACGGTGTAACGTTATCCTCAACATCAACATTAGCGGTGTTGTTAACGGAACCGTGCCCGTTTGAAGACCCGAGGCTGCTCACGGAAGCAGACCCGACGCCGATAACCGGTTCTTGAGTGGAACCGACCACTTGTTGGCTTTTTACATACTGGGGTTTAGTGGCTGCCAACCTCTCCACCGCACTGACGCGTCCTTTACTCGCCTCGCTTTCTCGCTCCATCTGTCTCCTCAAAAACTCGGGCCCCTTCACAAGAATGCGCGACGCGTCCACGTCGGCCGAGCCTGGCGTTTTCTTCAGCATTATACAGTCTAAATTAGTATTTCGTGTTAAGTCCACAACGGCTGTGTTGCAAAATGTTTTGAGGGGTCCTATAGTGAGTAGATGGCACTGACGCACACCTTTACCTGTTCATACTACTCATCTACTCCACCCACTAACAGGTCAAGACAACGCAGCGAGGAAGATGTGGAAACCTAAACTATGACTTAGTCTTTTCACAATAGTGCTTGCAAATATTTCTACATCTCTATAGCACAGAATATTTTTCTAAAAAAGATTTGAACTCTAATGTCATGTTCCATTCATCATGGCCATTGCTCACACAATGTATAACAAAATATGGATCCTTATATACTTTTCAAGTATTTATTTCCTGGCTTGTTGTTGTGCTGCTGGACCAAAAAATTGCTTTTAAATCCACCATAATTATTTATTTATGGATTTATTTATCATGCAGGGCCATTTCTTTATTAGCCAATCAGTTTTAAAAGAAAAATGCAACATGTGGTAAATGAACTCTTTTTAAAACGCTTTATTACCTGAATCTTTTTATTCCAGGTAATATATTTCTAAAGTGCCAAAAATCCAGTTCAATGATATTTTGTGACAACAGGTATCATTTTTAAATGATTTCATGTTTGACCTGGTTCTTGTTTTTTCTCAACATCTGTTCTTGCATTGTGTGGCCTGATTCAGTGTGCAGATTTGTAGCGTCAAACAATGTAATAAAAAAATGGAAAACATCTTTTGACATCTGACCTGCTAATTTTTTGTTTGTTGTATCCTTGTGCAATACGGGACTATTCAAAGAGATAAGTGTTATCATGTGTCTGCACTTAATAAAAAGAAGCAAACACATGCACTACACACAAACTTTGATTGGCTTCCACTCCTACTAATTAAAAGCATTCAACAGATTTTTATTTATGGCAGAGAGACACTAGGAGGAGATTTCGATGAATGCAGGATCTCCATGAAACCAATAGATGGCAGCAGGCCTGAGGAGGTGATGCACTGTTTCTTTGAAAGAGACTAGAGTGCATGATGAGCCGTTACTTCATAACCTCCAATCCATAATATCTCGTTTCTGAGCAGTAAAATAATTTAGATATGCTTTGACTTTTCTAAGCCATTGATCATATGATTTTTACTTGGTGAGCAATACAATAAAACAATTCCAGCCAGTAAGCAATCAACCACCCAGAATTCCCTAGCAACCGCATAGCAACCCATCAAAAACCACCATAACAAACCTAATGTCAACATCTCGGCAAGACTTTTTTTCCAGGCTGGATTCCTGTGGAGTGTTTGTTCACTGCACAATGTACAAAATGCACTAAACATTAGACTTCAGAAAGAAACTGTCCACTTAGCGTAACCCAAAATTCATTTCTTTACACAACCCAGGGTCAGAACCAGGAATTTGTGCTGATATAATTAATGTGTTTTAAAGTGCCTGCTCTGGATAAGCTGGAAAATATCCAAGGCAATAGCAGTACGCTGAAACCAATATATATGGCTTCTCTGACCTCAGAGCTTTCAGAATTGTATGTAGATCCAGATGAGATAGGGTGAGACTCATTATCATGTCAGTCTGGTCCGAAATACGTGAACATCTTTACATTTTCGGCAACCCACTTACAAAACTATACTTGTATACAGACTGTGTCAACACACTTATATTGGCACTCAACAGTAAGCTCAGTCCAAATCCTAAAGGCCACAATGAGCCTTCTTCATCGTGTATGAATTATAACATGTGAAACCACAACATGACAAATTACAACCAAAACCGTAACCTTCCATTAACCTTGTTTACACATCTCACAAAACAAACGGATGTGATGTGTCCACTTCATACCTTTTGAATAATCACTAAGTCTTAACAAGTATATGAGTGATTCCAGACATGATCTTTGATAGGAAACAGCGATGTGTTTACACGACCTTCAAGGTTAATCGTTTAGGTCTGGAGTGAGGTATATTATGTCAGACTCGCTACGCATAACCTCTACTAGATTGGCAAATTTGCGTCACATCTTTTTTTAAGACCTTGGTAGAGTTTACTGAAGATTTATGAAGAGTAATAGTTCAGAATATCTGAGATGAATTTGTTTCTTCAACAGCATAGATGTAGATAAACTTAGCTTTGCATCACTTGCTCATGGGTCTTCTGTAATGAATGGATGCCATCAGAATGAGAGTCCAATAAACTCCATCTGCAAACCATAAATCCATCGTTATGGTATTTTCTGACCAAATTGAATGTCCATAATCTATGATAACACTTCCTCCAGCAAAAAGGGGAAAAAAAAGTCAATGTTGTCTTCTCACTAAAATGTTTCTTGAGGTCTATTATGGACTGTTTTTGCTTGTAAATGGTGATTAATATTCGGTTAGTAAAAACCGTTTTTTAATGTTGGATTCGTTTTTTAAAAACACACCACTAATGAATGACTTTTGTGATGTTCTGTTCAGCTGTTTGGGCTCTCATTCTGACAGCACCGATTCACCGCAGAGGATCCATTGGTGTGCAAGTGATGGTAAATTTCTCCACATCTGCTCTGATGAAAAATACAAACTCATCCACATCTTGGAATGCCTGAGGTTGAGTACATTTACAGCAAATTGTAATTTTTAGACTATTAAAAAAGGTTCATATTAAGAAACAAGTTTTTCATCCACTCAGATCTGCCAACAGCATATTGTGTCCGTATGCAAGGCTGAGGATTTTAATGTGAAGACGTACTTAATGAAAGTTCCAAGCTCATTACTGAGAAGTAAACCAAGAAGATTTGTGTGCGGAGCAGCTGCAAACCAGCTGAATATCTATTTGTGAATACAGCTTGTAAGAGCTGGCTCAAGCATTGATACTGAAGGTCAAAAAAAAAAAAGTTGCGCAATCCAGTCAGTCAAAACCAATACAATGACTATGTCAATGGATATCAGTTTTGTTGTCGTACAGAGAAGTGCTGGATCTCTCAGTAAGTTGGATTCATTCATCACCTCCCTTAAAGTTTGGCACAGTTTGAGCCACTGACCCTGGAATATGCTTTTTATTATATATCTGACTGGTCAATCTATTTGACAGTGTTGTGCATCAAAGCCAAAAGAGGATGACGAAGCTCATAAACCTATTAGTTTCTGAGAGGTAGAGTGAAATGATTTGCCTACAAATGCTGACGTGTTTCTGTGGAAATCATAAGATGGTTAACATCCAATCTGTTTATGCATATAGACATTAAGACATCAGGGGTTAGATGTATGATTATGATACAGTAAATTAAGTAATACTGTGAAATATTACTACATTTTACGATAACTATTTTCAATATTTAAAATGTAGTTTTTTCTATTTCGGAGGGCTTTAGTCCAGCCTTCATTGACCTAAGATCCTTCATTAACCTTCAGCAAAAAATCCTTTGTACAATAAATATAAAATGTAACAATATATAAATAATACAAAAGTCTTAATTGTTCTAATGCACAACAAACACAATTCATGTCGATATATAAAAGTATAAAGTTCTTTCTGTGAAAAATACTGAAGAGGAGTTTATAAAAAGCATTTTTTGTTTCTTACAAGAGTTGTTCTTGTTGCTTGTATTGTTGTGCTAACAATGCTAAGGTCAAGGATGAGTCTCTGTCCCTGTCGAGATGGCACTAATACTATCTCTACTAAGGGTTCTCCCACCTGCCCTAAGCGTGATTTCTCCCCTGGCCTTGCAGAAGTCTGTGCACACCTCTGACACTGAAGGATAATCTGGTTTCATAACAGAGCAAGTATGGTTAAGCAGGCCGGGCAGCAGACTGAAAAATACTGCAAATCTAAACTTGTTCTAAATATGGTCTGGAAAACAGGACTTTCCCACAACCTGACCACCTAGATCTATTTATTCCACTCTTTAAGAGGAAAGCGATACCAATATTAGGCTTATGAATGCAAGCCTGAAAACATCACTGTGTAGCTACTGGCAAAACATAATATGAGACATTTAATCAAAACTCTACGCCGCGTTAAATGCAGTCAGTGGTTGAAGATATTGTTTCCTCTTGTCACAGGGGCAGTATTGCCAGTTGTGTAGGACTGTATAGCTTAAATCTAGAGAAACAAAGTAAAAGTATGCGTGTCATGCTTTTTTGCTATATTAATGTATTAAAATATTTTCTACTAAAAGATTTTAAAAGCAACAATATATTTTATTCGGTATTTACTCTATGCATGCGAGTAAAATCATGTACAGTCTACAAACTTTGTTTAAATCTGCTGTCTTGTTGAATTTGGAGCAGGCGGTAACTCGGGCAACCCTCAGCGGTGGCGCGGGGACCTATATTGACCAATATGGCGACTACCGGTGGAAGGTCGGTGTTATTCGTGTGTTTGGGTAAGAAAGTTTATGAACCCTCACCAGACCTTGTTTGATTCGGTTGTGATGTTTAAACGGGCTGCTAATAAGGCAACATTACAGCAGGAAGAAACGCCATCACTGTTTCAGCCAGTGTGTCAGTGAAAGCTCTCACTGTGAGCTCGGCATATTTCATCCGTTCGTACATTAATAAACACATCGCGTTAATATTGGCGTTAGTGGCAAACTATAAACTGTATATTTGTCATAATAGATCACCTATATGTTTATTCTCTAATCGCTAGTTTGGCCTTTCCCCAATTGCCTCAGTTGAGTCATATTGCTAAACAGACCATCTAACACTATAGAGAGCTTTCTTATTTTCATAACGGCATTAGGATATGTTCTGATACCATTTAGCATGAGGTGTTACGTTTTTTGTTTTTTTTTACAAAGTTTGGGGTCAGTAAGTTTTCTTTATATATATGTGTATGTGGAAAAATAAACTACTTTTATTCAGTAAGGACATGTTAATTTGATCAAAAGTGACAGTAAAGATGTTAACACTGAAAAAAAATTGATGTCCGTTTGCTTTTCAATTTTATATTCAGTGAAGAATCCTGAAAAAATATGTAAAAAATAAATAAAATAAAGAATTTAAGCAGCACAACGGTTTTCAACATTGATATTAACAATTCTTACTTAACCAAACTTATAGTATAAAAAGATCAGTTGTAAAATAAACAGAGTAACTGTGCTATGCTGTTTGTCAAATTAAAATGTAACTTAACACAATGCTTGATTTTCTATAGGTCAACAAAATTAAATATCGTGTAGTCTATTATGTTTGGGTGTATGGAGTTAATAATAATAATTAGGTTGCATATAAGCCTTGTCTTCTAATACAATCAATTTCTTCTTCCTCAATACCTAGGGAATATCTGCAGATCTCCAATCGCTGAGGCTGTTTTCCAGAAAATGGCCACAGACAATGGGGTGGTGGACAAGGTAAGTTGCCGCTTTTACTGAATGATATATACATCAATATGTGCTCCCAGCTTACTAAGTGAATCGCATGTGAATCCAGTTTACTGTGCATCATCTACTGGACGAAAGTAAATGGCTGGTCTTGAAGTGTGTTGATGTTAAGTGTTATTGCAGGTATGTAACATAGCGACATCTGCACTCCAGTGCCAAAGCACTTCATAAATATTTAGGAAAACGTTTAGCCTCGCACCCCATCTACCCTTTGCTAGAGTGTCGGTGTCACGATCATGTTACGCTTGCTCTTATGCAAACATATTTCTAAGGTTGCACAAGAGACTAATATGAAATCGTAAAAAAAATGCAGTTCAAAAAGTTTGACAAGAACAATAAAAGTCAAAGCCTTAGCCCCCGTGAGCCAAAATGCAAAGAAATGGTGTCAGATTCATTCCAGCTTTAAAGTTAAAAGCCAGAAACGGTTGAATATGAATGCTTGGCCAACACGGTCCCGTTGTATATTATTAACTTGCATTTTTGCGGCAGTTGCAAACCGCTATGTCGTAACAATGTAGTTCAAATACATTCTGTTTGTGTGTGTTGATAAATATTGATGTGTATTGCTGTTATCATAATTATGCTTTATGTATGTGTGTCTGTCTTCAGTGGAGAATAGACAGTGCCGCCACATCCACCTATGAGATCGGAAACCCCCCGGATCACCGCGGCCAGGCCTGCATGAAGCGACACGGCGTGTCTATGAGGCACGTGGCGCGGCAGGTACGGCGGGGTCCTGATTAGCACTCGAAGCTAGAACTGTGTTCTCTGTGTGTTTCAGTGGGTTATAGACTCTGGTGCCACCTCAGATTGGAATACTGGCAGCTCTCCTGACGCCCGTGGTCTGGCCTGCCTCAGGAAACATGGCATAGAGACAGATCACAGGGCACGACAGGTACTGAGTGCAAGAAGCTTTCAGCACAGTATTGTTGTACAGACGGCACATTTATCATCTTTTCATGAACTTTAGTGAGTGTCGCTCATAGGGAAACCTCAGACATACGCAAATAAAGGCAGTTTTGGCAGGAGGGCTTGTGTGTGAGCATTATCTAATCACAATTTACTGCCAAAGGCACTTCATCTTTGTCACACTCCATAGACATTTTATCTTTTTCTGTGTTGCTAACTTCTTGCCTATAAATTGATTTTGACAGGCATCCACTGTCTATCTGCTGCTGACCCCTCTTCTCCATCTCCCTCTGTGTTTTCTGCTATTTTTCATCTTTCTTGTACATTTCCTGAGGACGGTTCTCTACAGAGTTTGGTTGTTTTCAGTTGGCTTCCAAAAAGTGTAGGGTCTGTATTTTGATAAAAAACAGTTGTTCCACAATGCATCATCAACGTATCCCTGATAGCACATACATAAATCACAAAGACATCATTTTAAGGAAGCAAACTTTCTTTCCAGGGAAGCTGGACAAGACTGGTGCAGGACAGGAAGTGTAACTGTTAGGGGTGTAACGATTCATGGTCATTTTCCAAATCATCAAAGTGATCATTTGTATCTCCTTGTTAGTGGAGACTTGAGAGAGCAGAG
>JAUMHQ010000089.1:17649122-17660682 GCA_032361165.1 Enteromius paludinosus | reverse complement strand
TTAACTATGCGAAGTGATATGGAACTGTAAAGCGGTCAAGAGAGCTGCCTGGAACTACGTTCGCTGTGCGTTTCCCTCAAAATAATTGCACACCTCAGAACGTTCGTCAACCAATCAGATTCAAGCATTCAACGGCCCCGTAGTATAAGCTTTAATAAAGAATATCTCTTCGGGTTTTGAGACTTTAGGCTTTGCAAGTTTACAGATCTCTCTCAAGGAAACTCGAAACCAACCGCATCATATGACCTCTTTAACTCTCTTTAACTTTAATTACACCATGTGAAATTCACTCAATTTAATTTAGTTTCTTCTGCTGTGCATTGATTCTGATTTATAAATTCTGTTGGATAGTTCAGGTTCTTGATTTTGATTGGTTGTGCCGCGTTCAAAGCATACACCTTTGTTTACATTTTTGTGTTGCTTGGCAACCACTTTGTTGCAACCACAACCGTATATGAGGAACTAGATCGTTTGGCGAAAGAATAGTGTTTTCATTCAAATCATTACGTTTTATTTAAATCCTTTCTACATATATTATTTAACCGTTTAATAAAAGCAATAAACCATGGTTTACAGAATTTAAAACAGCTAAGGGCCGTTGTTAGGCACATCGCACAGCTGTTTTTTGGGGCTCATTGCTTTATTAAAACATTTAACATTAACGTTTAGTTTTTAGTGCTGCTGATTTATTTGGAAAGAATCATATAGAATTGAGTTACTGCCAATATGAATATAATCTGACAGCCGCAGATTACTGCTATTGATTCAGCGAAAATGTATTGTTTTGGTTCATATAAGCCAAAGGTGCATTAGCATTTTAAGAAAAAATAATTAGTTAATTCACTGCTCTTTACTTAACTATCAAAACATTTCTGCTCTACTGTCTGTTGCTCATTCGTAAGTATACGTGTCTCTGGCCGCTATGCTTGATTTCTGTTTACAGTCACATTTGAATGGCTTCTGTTTGTTTTCACTTGCAGGGGAGTGATAAAGACTTCGAGACGGTGTATGAACAGTGTGTGAGGTGCTGCAAAGCCTTCCTGGAGCAACACTCATAACACACACGCACACCGCGACCATCTCCTGAAACCTGCTACACCTCATCACGAGATGCTCAGACGTAAATATCCACTTGAAATAAGTGTCTTCATAAACAAATCACTGTAACCAAACAAACGCGGCATAAAGAGAAGAGTTTAATTGTGAGAAATGTTGTAATGAAATGTCACATCATGCTTGTTTGAGCAACTGTAAACTGCTTTTGTTGACCATACTCTCTGAGGAGAGTAAATTTACCAAAATAAACCTGATGAAAATGCTGAAATCACTTTTTTGCCTTTCCTTTCGAGCATATTTATGTCTTTTCCCCTCATTTCTTTGATTTCTGTGCTTGTGCCAGTTGTTTTGATGACTTTTCCTCCTTCCTCCAGTCTTCACCCGTTCATCTTTTGGGGGAGCCCTCTGGAGAATTCTTCCCCATCGCTAAGATATTTATCCACAGAAGTTGACCGTTATCTTTGGTGTGGTTACAGACCAAAAAATGCAGTATCTCTGAAGCATCCAAAGCATCCACCATGAGTGATAAGAGATCTTGAACTCCCTTAAAAATATTTTTTCTAATGCCAAGATAAGCTGTTAAACTAGATAGAGACTGTGTTTTATGCTGCAAAAGATGAACCTTTCAATTTTGGGTCTATTTTTATAACATAACGGGACCACAGTGTTTAAACAATCATAATTTATTTAAATATATTTTCTCTTAAATATACACATCCCATCGTACGTCAGACGCTTACATGTTTGTTATACTGAAGTCTCATTTGTACAACATTTACATATCAAAATATACTGAATATGTTCCACAGTCGTACACTCACCGTCCCGCACGAAAAGCTTTTCATGGATTCACTGCAAAAATCTACCTGTTTGCTGGCAAACAGAAGTGAAAGGAAACTTTCATGCAGTTAACTGGTTTTCAGTTCTAGCTCAGAGAAGGCAAATCTCTCTCTTGCCGGAGTGGACTAACACAATTTGTGGTCACGGGTCTGAATTGTAACCCCATCGAGGCATGTCGCACAAAAACATCACGTCTGTGACGAGTCTCGATTTCTGATGAGAAGAAAACGCGAAACCATGGCAATCCCTTTTCTCGTGATGAAACGATGGAAAATGGTTTTATTTTTGGCAGACAGGTTCGGAACCCGATGCGCCAGATGTGTTTTCTGTTTTCTTTCTCTGTCATCCTGTGTTTTAAGGTTGACTCCATGCTGAGTCCAGCAGACCGTCCTTGGGCAAGTGCATCCCATTATACTTTGTCCGTTTACTGCTCTGTCAATTCTTTCCCACATCTATTCTCCGGAGAGGCAGAGCAGTGTTCTGGACGCGATGTGCTGATTATGTGGAATGTTGCGTGTTGGTTCAAATTCTCTTCTCTTGTCCAAAGGCACTTTGACTGCTGTTTTTTTTTTCCTGGGTCACTCTGGTTTGGCTTCAACCTGCTTGATAAAGGAAGTGAAGTTTAGTGCTGTTTCAGACTTGGCTGTGTTCATATACATGTGTGCACTTGGATGCATCGGACATTTTTCCTTCAGTGAAAAATTGGGAAACAGGGTTTGTTGCATGCACTCTTTCCAAAGTGGTCGTAAAAAAAAAATGTTCTTGTGTCCACTCTGAAGCTGCAGAATAAATCAGTTTTGTTTTTGCTTTCATAATTTACCTAAATATTTAATATCTTTCTGTGAATCTATTTCGAATATCTGCCATATCTAGGAATTCCCCCAGTTTCTGACAGATTTGTGTGTGTGTATATATACAGTGGGTACGGAAAGCATTCAGACCCCCTTAAATTCTTCACTCTTTATTATATTGCAGCCATTTGCTTAAATCAATTAAGTTCATTTTTTACCTCATTAATGTACACACAGCACCCCATATTGACAGAAAAACACAGAATTGTTGACATTTTTGCATATTTATTAAAAAAGAAAAACTGATATATCACACGGTCCTAAGTATTCATATATATAAAACGGTTGATTGCATCCAAAAGTTTTGTTTACATAATACATTATATTTATTAATATGTATATACACACATGCGCATGTATATTTCAGGAAAAAAATATATCTATATATTAAATATATTTATTCATAATAAAATTATATAAATATAGACATGTATGTGTGAGTGTGTGTATACGTATGTATATATACAGTGAGGTCAACAAGTATTTGATCACCCTGTGATTTTGCAAGTTCTCTTACTTAGAAATCATGGAGGGGTCTACAATTTTCAGCATAGGTGTATTTCCACTGTGAGAGACAGAATCTAAAAAGAAAAATCCGGAAATTGTATGATTTTATAACAATTTATTTAGAAATTACTGTGTCAAAAAAGTATTTGATCACTTGAGTCAAAAAAAATGTTAATATTTGGTACAGAAGCCTTTGTTAACACTTCCAGAGGTCAAAGGGTTCCTGTAGTTCTTCAGCAGGTTTGCACAAGTTGATTTCTTTGCCCCACCAAAAAAAATCATGATGGAAGTAAAAACAAGTTAAGTTACAGAATGTCCCCTAATGAGACTTTAATTGAGAATTTATTCTGTGGGAGTCCATCCACCTCCCGGCTCCATCAGAGGCCATATCACCCCTCAAGCACCCTTCTCACCTTTTTCACCCCTGACCCATTTTCATGCCTGTCCCATAACTCCTCTGGATCATCTCGATGGTCTCTGAAAACTTCAGAAGGGCCTGGACATGGGCTGACTTAAGCAGGGGAACCTTCTGTGCCATGCAAGATTTTAAACCATGGGGTCTTAGTGTATTACTGATAGTATCCTTGGAAACGATGGTCCCAGCTCTCTTCAGGGCATTGACCAGCTCCTCCCGTGTAGTTCTGGGCTGACTCTTCACCATTCTTAGCATCATTGATACTCCACGAGGAGAGATCTTCCGTGGGGACCCAGTCCGAGGGACATTGACAGTCATCATTAGCCTCTTCCATTTTCTGACAATTGCTCCACCAAGCTGCTTGGCAATTGCCCCGTAGCCCTTTCTGGCTTTGTTAAGGTCCACAATTTCTCTGTGTCTCTTGTGTCTTTTGACAGCTCTTTGGTTTTGCCCATGTTGCTACTTAGACTTTGGCTGATTGGGAGGTGCACAGGTGTCTTTATGACAGCTAACGACCTCAAACAGGTGCTACTAATCTAGAATCATGAGCAGAGTGTAGCTGGACTATTTAAAAGCAAAATAACAGCTCTTTGAGGGTGAGAAATCTGGCTGATAAGCAAGTGATCAAATACTTATTTGACACAGTAATTCCCAAATAAATTGTTAAAAAAATCATACAATGTGATTTTTCTTCTCAGATTCTGTCTCTCACAGTGGAAAACACCTGTGCTGAAATATTGCAGACCCCTCCATGATTTCTATGTAAGAGAACTTGCAAAATCACAGGCCAAATATATATATATATATGCAGTAGTCAACATTTGAAGTGGATCAAACAAACTTTATCATAGTTGTCCTAAGACAAGAACACGTTTTGATTTTATGTTTAAAACAACTTTGGTTTTGATCCACTTTAAATGTTGACTAATGTATATCTATCTATCTATCTATCTATCTGTCTATCTATATATATATATATGTACTATATATATGTACACACACACGCATGTTGGTTTTTGTGATTTATGGGGACTCTCCATAGGTGTAATGGTTTTATACTGTACAGACTGTATGTGGTATTGCCCAACACTGACCCTACACCTAAACCTACCCCTCACAGAAAACTTTGTTCAATTGTTAGATTTTCAAAAAAACACCATTTAGTATGTTTTTTTAAGCCTTTTGAATTAAGGGGACACTGAAAATGTCCTCATAACACACCTTCATATTGTAATACCTATGTCATACCCATGTCATTATACAAATCTGTGTCCTCATAAACCACATAAACCCACACACATAATAATAAGTATACAAAAAAACATAAAAAATTAATTAAATTAAAATATGCTGCGCATCATTACTATACACACACACAGAGACAAATATATATATATATATATATATATATATATATATACCAAAAATATACAAAAAAATCTAATAAATAAATATATTTATTTATTAGATTTTTTGGTATTCCACAAGTTATGTAAACTTTTGTCCACATCTGTATGCGTGTGTGTATATATATATAAATACTAATATATGTAAGTACTAATAAATAAAAATAAATTAAAAAAACTATAGTTTTATTATTTAGAAATGTAAATGTTTCCATGAATTTTTACAATTCTTTTGTTCTGTGGGAATCCTGCCTATCCCGTTCTCTCTCTCTTCTTCAATTTCTTGTTAAATTTCCTTAATTTAAAGAGAGAAAAAAAAGTATTAAAAAGTGCCTTACCTGGTAAAGTTAACCCTCCTGGCATCTCGGTCTTCTCGCCAGTTGCGTCAGAAGTCGTGCACATCTTTTGTAGTCTGAGGACAGGAGTAAAGCTGGATGAGTTGAAAAATCAGCTGGATGAGTCCTGAATTTGTAGCCTATACTGTTTCTGTGTTAAAACTCCATGTGCAGGGGTAAATCAGGGGCACCTAGCCGACATGAGACTGTCATGAATATAAAGACAGTTTGTAGAGGGTTGTGGCACATGTGGGCAGAGATGTGACCTGTTTGTGGGGTCTGAAGAGATGGGAATGCTTGACTGTACTCACATGCAGGGCTGGTGCACTCTCTGGTGTTATGATAAAGCCTGTAGACCTGCTTCCTGCATTTTGGACTGAAATAAAGAGGACCTGGTGAAAGAAAAACAGCCAGGTTAAACCTCTCAAACTCCTTTTGTTTCGAGGTCACACAAAACTCAAAAGTCTCTCACCTGTTAAGATTCGGATAACCTTCTCCTTCCTTCTGACATCTCTGGGAAAGATTTCTGCGGAAAAGAAACAATCAAAAGTCAAATCCTGAATATCCATTGATCCTTCAATAGAGGCATGATTCTGAAGCTCAGACAAATCACCAGCAATGAACTAAGACCACAAAACATGTTTTCTTTTCACATTATGATCACTTATTCTTAGTATACAATAAAACTCGCATCACTTTTTTTTTCTTAAGTTATAATGTTTCTGCTTCTCTCTTATATCACAAAATCTTATGTAGTAGGCCAGATATTACTTGACCTAGCTGGGAATTGCTGGGAATGGATACCACATGTCTGACTAGTCACACAACAGGTGCAATGCAAAACTATTTCACCTAATGCTTGGAGAGTTAAGACTTTGGCTGGTGCCCTAGTGGGTAAGTCACGTCCCTTTTAAATATAGGTCAGGGAAAAGAAGGCACACTCTCATTGCATCAAATGAGCTTTTCTCTGAACTGTACTGTAGTCTGTGCTGAATACTGGTACATGTACATCTGTGGATGATGCTTACTTAAAATAGTTTCCCCGGTTTCCGTTTTGAGATGACGAGTGTCCTTCAGCGCGCTCTCTTTCTTTTGCGCGCTTGCGTCGTCGGCGCTGTTTTCCGCCAGTCTCATGATGTCTGTTATCCGTCTGAACGTTTTCTCGACCTTGTTCACGCTGGCGTCGCTTTGTGCAGTTGTGCAGATTAACATGACGAGCCCCATTACTAGAACCGGAGCCCGCAAGGCGCGCATCGCTCCAGCAATTCCCGCGCTGCCCAAGTCCTGGATCACGCAGTCTGCTGAAGAAGCGACAGGGTTTATAAGATGCAAAAGTCCACTTTATGTTAAAAATAAACTTTGGAGGCTTTTACGATTTCTTAAATAAAAAAAGAAGTGCAATTAGCGCTTTCCCTACCAGTCAGCATGGACACACCTACTCTAAGATAAGTCATCAAAACTATTCTAACTATCTCTCCACACATTTCTTCATTAGGAGATGTGGTGGTTCTTTTAAACACCGCGCAACGATTTCACATGTATGCAGCAGAGCTCTTGTTGGCTGATTTTCCCTCACTAACGTGGTCCAACTCATTCATTTAAAAACAAATTCGATATAAATAATCACTCTATTAAACATGTACATTAGTGTGGTTCAATTAACTGGTTAAACCACAAAACTAACCCACCAAGCAGCATCCCATATAGTCGCGCTTTGGTTGTTTGCCAAGTTACAATCCACTTTGAAAATAAAAACAGCTTAGCAACTCAAGAGCGATTTGATAAAATAAAAAACAAATTAAAAAAGAATCGCCGTGAGTGATAAATGCGTCTAGTAAACCTACCTGAGGACTCTGGAGTTGCTGCGTTTCTTTCCCTCAATCGACACAGCCTGAGGCGATCGAGCGCGCGGTGTGTTTTATTGAGTCTCGAGCGTCCGGCGTCTATTTAACCCCACGCAAGGCTCGCAAAACGAGAGAGAGAGCGCGCTATCCTTTAGTACGCTCAAGCGTGGGAAGTTGAAGTGGTCAGACTCCCTTCTGATGTCTCCGAGGCTTGAGAAAACTCCAGTGAAAGCTCCTCGAGGACGCGCGTTGCTCGTCTCCAAAAATTCGCCGTCGATTCTCGCCAATTTATTGAGGCTCTCAGACGGAAGGAGTCGTCCCTCGAGGGCTTACATCGCCGTGTCTTTAATTAGAAACTCGTTACACGTACGCCGCACATCTTCATATTCCCGTTTCTCACATGCAGCATCCCATGGACTTTTTTTCTCTTGCCCACTATCTCATTAGAGCACTTAGAAAGCTGTGCTTGCAGGAAGAGATGCAGCTATACCAGGAACTGTCCCACCATTCTACAGACTGGAACTCCTATGAAAGTCAGGTTTTTCCCCTCACACACCACCATAGATCACCATTTCATCCCCTCCTGTCTCCAGAGGATTGATTCGAGTTACAGATCAATGCCTGGAAGTGGCTGCAGCTGATGTAATTATTCTGCGTAATGGTAATGATAGCACAAGAGAAACAGTCAGCACAACAGACAGGAGAAAAGTGAGTTCGGATTAGTTTGTGTTTGCTTTCGTTCATACCACTCCCTCAAAGCAAAAGAGAACATAGAGCAATCTGGCTCCTATCCCGGGCACGAATGGTGATCTGCATGGGCGGACTCAGCGCTATAGGCAAAGACAGCTGCCTAGGGCCCCTTAAAGTCAATTAGACCAATACCTAACACCATAAATGAAACCTGGACATTGAGGAGAACATGTTTAAGGAAAACGAGGAAGGCCCTGTTTGCCTACTGAATCGGTATGCTTTTTATAACAACATAACATTATCCAGTTCAAAACTTTGTCTTCTACTGTTTGGGAATGTTTACATGGAAACAGCTTAATGTGTGTGGTTATCTTATCAGTGAAGTGACGTGCTCATAAAGGCAGGTACACCTGATAAAGTGATTACACTACAGATCTCATAAAGCCCTTTTCGGTGCAGTGAAACCTGAAGAATGTCGGTTGCTTAGTGATCAGTTGTTGAAGATCTAGACTGGTATCTTAAAGGTTGTATAGGTTCGTTCCATTCAAAAAGACATAGTTCAGTCGTAAATGAAAGCTCATTTGTCCTCATTTACCCACTGTTCTCGTTTGCTCGCCCCCGTGTCGTTCTAAATGTGTGACCCTATATATCAGGGGTCACCAGACTTGATCCTGGCGGGACAGTGTCCTGCAGGGTTTAGGACCGAGTCTGGTGACCCCTGCTCTGTATGATGAGATTTTTTAGCAGAATGTTGACGCTGCTTTCTAGCATGATATGTATCAGTAACCAGAGGATGTCAAAGTAGCATAAAAGCAATTCTGGCACCAAAATCCAGACCTAAATGTAAAAAATTTATGCACATTCACAAAGGATAATTGTGACATAACTGTGCATTTATTTCTTTATTTTAGTTAACAGGAACATTTTACATTTAATCAAACATTTCTGTAAAGGTACCATAGTATGCCATTTAAAAAAGGGTCATGCAGCAATATTCATCTGGAATCCATTTTTGTTCTGTTCTCTAAAACGGATCAAAATGAAAATAAATGAACAATGTTGACTTGAAAAAAATCTTCCCTTTATATATACTTTATATACTATAAGATATATTACAGTTAAATACTTGATAAATGTATAATTTATAATTATTATTTAATAATAATACTTTTTATTATTTTATTTTATGCTGTTTCATATAGGAACTTCAAATAAATAAATATATATATATATATAAACGACTAAATTAGGAACAGGATTTGATGGAAATTATGCATCTTTTAATCTCAACTCTTCTTGACCTGCACCAGAAATAAAAAAGAGGAAAAGAAATCAACCACGAGACAGCTGTAAATATCTGTAAATGTATAATTCAAACATGCCACTCGAAGGATTCCCCCATAAATCATTGAAGTGTCTTTAAGGGCAAGCACTAGGCCTCATTAGAATAGATTTAACTGTAAGCAAACAAAGCATGTAAGAGTGTAAAAGAGTTTATCTTAAAGGGCAACTTTGCCAATTTTCAACCAACTTTGTGTTATTACAACCTTGTAGTATAAATAGATGCGTTACAATTTCTGTGTCCGCAGAATTCTGCCGAATGATATAAAATGTGTATCCGGAGTGGATTATATGAAATATACACGTAGTATGTTTGCCTCCCTGCTCACGGATATTCTGACTGGGCCCAGTGCATTATGGGCATGGATGTTGAAGTTTTCTTATCTTTTTAGCTATGTTCTGTTTTGTTTCTGTTATTTAGTTATGTTGCACCAATTTATACAATAAAATAGTTTTTGCTGCTTTTATTTCACTAGAAGTGAGATGGAAATGATTGAAATGCTGGTGTTCTTACATCACATACTTTGCATAAGTTTGTTTGCAGTGCAGTGCACCAGACAATTCTTTTTTTCTTGATCTGAAATATCACAGAAATGTCTAAACCTCATTATAGCAGCTGAGATATAGCTCAGTCTCATAACTTTAACCACTGGATTTTCTCTTCATCTAATCCTTATTCACCTTTTGTATCTGTTGGAGTCTTTCTCAGACTGCCCATCTGGTTTGACTATTTGAGATCCTGTGTCCTTTCGAAAATAGACAAGACCTTCTTGTGCTAGCATTTGGACGCCGCCTTATTTTTTTTCATATATATAACCACTTGGGGATACTTTAAGTCCAACAAATTTCTTTTATTGTGTTCTTGTATTTCATGCTGGCTGAACTTCTCGGTCAAGTCCATAGAAATGTCATTTTTTGCGATATACATGCTGGTAAAGCTCACATCATTTGTTTTTGGCTACCATATTAACAGCTGATTTTTTGAAGTAACAAATACCTGACAAGCTGTCAATCCCTTCCTATGTTTTACTTTCCTTTTCTTCAAGGAAGACAATTGCATGTAGAAAATGGCCAAAGTTGGCCTGGCAGACACTCTTGACAATCTGTTTTTTTATTTTTGGCTTTGTTCACTTAGGCCTGCACCTCTTGGAAGCTCTTTGAAAAAGCATTTACAAGACAAATTAGGCTAAATTTAGGTTAAATGGATGTTGGTGAGGAGGTGTGGGTTTTTGTTTGCTAATTTGTTTATCTCCTCAATGAGAGCCTTTTTGTAACCAAGGTAAAGTACACTGGCTTCGAAACAATACTTGTCCCTTGAACAAGATGGATTATTCCATTTCATTGAGTTTGATTGATTCTGTAATTACCTAGAAACTGTCTGTAATAGAATCAAATGGAAGCACAATTGCGCTACAGAATAAAAATCAATAAAAAAGATAATTGCAACTTTTTAATCCCACATTTGGGACTTTTGTTCTTGCAGTTCTGAAGGCGTAATTGTAGGAAAAAGTCAGAATTGTGAGAACAAAACTTTTCAGAACTCTCTCTCTTATTTTTTAATTAATGAATAAATGAAGTATATAAAAAATGAATTCAATTGCAAAAACAGACTCCATTTTTTTAAGAATTTTCAAAACTCATTCTTTCATTGTGCATTATAATTAATCTCATATACACATATATAACATCTCAAAACGGCTAAAACAACAAAACACAATAAAAACCCGTTAACATAATAAGAAGCATGATTTTTGAAGATTTGATAAAAAAATGAGAAATAAACCTTTCATATCTAGTCAAAATTTCAATATCCACATATAGATATGTGTTAATATAAACACATATAAACATGTAAACACATTTGTTAGGAAAAGAAGTCATAAAAAAACATAAATAAATTGCATAAATCTGCAGGATGGGGTGAGAATCATACCCACCCAGGCTCACTGGAAATACGTGCCTCTACATACATTTCTGCAACCCGGTACACTCAAAAAAAAAAAATTCTAGCTGTTTGCTCAGTTTACTTGAATAAAATAATAAACACACACAAATCTTTAGTTTTTTACACAGTTGTCATTTGCACTAAATTTTGCAATGTTAAATGAAATCACATTTGTAAAAAAGTATGTTAACTTAAACCATTTGTGTTGGGCCTGCACAAATAATTTATGTTGCACTGATTGAAACTGAGCAGCGGATTTCTAGTTCCCAGCATGCTTTGCATATGGATAGATCATGAGAATAAATGTTGAAATTAAACGCTGTTTCATGT
>JAUMHQ010000089.1:17613417-17623712 GCA_032361165.1 Enteromius paludinosus | reverse complement strand
AACAACCGATCGTTTCGTGTCTTAAGACATCAATGTATCGTCACGAGCCGCGGGTGTAATTTGGATTTGTCTGTGAAACAAAGTCACCTACATCTTGGATGCCCTGAGGGTAAGCAAATAAACATCACATTTTCATTTTTTTGGGTGAACTGTCCCTTTAAAGACCTAAACACTTTTAAATTGAAACAGAATGTTTCGGGTTCATAAACCATGGCTTTAAATGTTGCATGCCCTGTGAAAAACTTATATCAAAAGGGACCATGAAAGTTATTTCCGTGGTGATTGGAAGCAGAGCTATCCAAGCGTTTGTGAAATAAATTAAAGGAACAGTTTACCCGAAAATGAAATTCTTTCCTCATTTACTCACCCATGAGTGGTTCCGGATCTGTGTGGATTTCCCTGTTCTGCCGAGCACAAAGGAAGAGATTTTGAAGAAATTTTGTAACCTGGCTGTTTTGCTCACCGTTGACTTCCATAGTATTTTCTTTGTTACTGTAGAAGTCAGTGGTGACCCAAAACAGCCTGGGTCACCGTTAGCTCCTTTGTGTTCGGCAGAACAAAGTAATTCATACAGATCTGGAACTACTCAAGGGTGAGGAAATGATGACTTTTGGGTGCGCTGTTCCTTTGATGGGTCTCTTGTTTGTTTGTTTAAGAATGCTGAAGCATAGTTAATACAAAGCAGTTACAGTATAGGCCATATTATTGACTTTTACATTCTCTTTACTTGGTCTTAAAATGGCCTTCAACATTTTTACAGACTTCATGAAACCTTGTTTTAATTTGATTGGCATTCAGCTTTCGAATCCTTATCGTGAAATTGTTTCTAAATATCATCCTTTAGGATTGTGTGCTGTAGCAAAACAGTTATATTAATTCAGGAGATGGTAGTGGTATCAACTGCTGACGTATTACTATTGTGATGTCCTCCACTTTGGAAATGTCTCTTCCGGTGCCCATAATGGTCATTTGTTTTGAACATTTTTGACTATAACCAAATCGCCCTGCAGGCCACTTGCATGGAGCTCAAAGATATTTCCCCAGTCAAACCAGGAAGACCTATGTTTGTGATTCACTCACTCATCGAGTACATTGTGTGTGGGGGATTCACTTCTGAAGAGTCATTACAGCTCAAAACAAAAGCTAAAAGTCTCTCTCATCTGCTCTCTTCCTTTCAGCTTTTGAAATCACCATTGATCATCCCCACACACATGTTGTCAAGTGTACCCAACTTGTGCGAGGTGAGAACCAGCTGCTCACTGTAAACTGTGCTTCGTATTGCTCAGTAATGGGTACTTCTAGCCCACCAAGCTCACAGATTTCACGTCTGATTATGAGCTTTCCATTTGTTCTTCCAGCGAGTAAAGACTTAGCTCAGACCTCATACTTCATGGCAACAAACAGGTATGTTGATTTTCAAAGCCAAGTTTTTCAAAGGTTATATTTTTACTACAAATTACTACCTTCTGAATATTGTATGTATTATGAATAGTGTATGTATCTATCATTGTAGAGTAAATGGTGTTAAATGGTTTCTTCTCGTGTTTTTGTTAATCATGGGTGCTCTCTTTTTTTTGCTGCAGTCTCCACTTGACTACGTTTTGCCTGCAGTACAGTCCACCCATCGTAGCTTGTGTTTGTATTCATCTGGCCTGTAAATGGTCCAACTGGGAGATTCCAGTTTCCACAGACGGCAAACATTGGTGGGAGTATGTTGACCCCACGGTGACCCTTGAGCTGTTGGATGGTATGTATTTGCAAGGGATTTTCTTGTGAAATGCCAATTGTCTTTGTCATAAAGAGAAAGTATAATGCCAGAGATTTAGAAAAGGATATGATGGATGTTTTTGTTTATTATTTAAAAGCATTGCTTATTTGGGTCAGCTTTATGATTTTTATATTAACAGCCATTTGTAGGGCTGCAGTAAAACCTTGGGCTAAGTGTTTGGGGTTTAGCCAGGAAATAGGTTTTTAAATGGATTTTTTTCGAGTAATATGTTTTCCACAAGTCCTAAATTTTTGATAATTATTTCACAGAGCTCACTCATGAGTTCCTGCAGATCTTGGAGAAGACACCCAGCCGCTTAAAACGCATCAGAAACTGGAAAGTAAGTCAAGTTTACCTGATTTTTTTTTTAAACATTTGGTTTTGCTCAAAGGAATGTCCAAAAGAATAGCATCAGCTCGTAACATCATGAATGTCTATACTGTTGATCTAATGTGTTCTAGGGCTGTAACGATACACCAAATCCACGATTCAGTTCGTATCATGATTTTTTTTCGTGGGGGGTGGGAGAAACCTTGTCGTTGTCGACAACCAAAAATGGTCGCATATCTAAGGCGGCAAATATATGCCAGTAATACGCGAGCGCACCCCTGATTCTGGTGCGTGATATGTCATCTGCGCGCAATTCAAGGTAGTCACGGGGTGTCGCGATGCACCCTTATCACACCGCGACACAGCATCTTGCATCTGAGTGTCGCGATTTCGGTTTCATATCGTGTATCGTTACAGCCCTAATGTGTTCTTATTAAATAAAAAAAGAGACTTTTTGGATCTGTAGTCTGTTCCGACCATATCAATTTCATACTAATTTTTTCTTGTTTGTTGTGCCTCAGGCTGCCGGTCAGACTGCCAAGAAATCAAAAGTGCAAGATGGAGATCAGTCCGAAGCCATTATGAATATGATCTCTATGGCGTCGGCTGACAGCACATTAGCCGGGCTGATGAGCCTCTCAGCCCCACCCTCTGGTTCCTCTATGGACGACTCAACCGATGACCACAGCGGTGCACCCTCATCCCAGCATTGGCAGGCTCCTGCCAAGGAGCAGCCCACCACCAACGAGCTTCACGTGCCTGCCAAGCTGTCTCTGAGCGAGTATCGGGTGAAGCACGCAGACGAGCTGGCAGCGCAGAAGCGGAAGTTGGAGAACATGGAAGCAAGTGTGAAACAGGGATATGCCACTGCCGCCCAGGCCCTCATGAACCAGCAGAGGAAGGAGAAGCACCATCACCACCAGCAGTCCAGCTCTAGTTCCTCAGACCTAAACAACTCCTCCCCCATCGTCCTGAAGATCCCGCTGGAGGAGCGATCGGAGCGCAGCTCCATTAAAATGCGCTTCCCAGTGCCGGGCCAATCAGGCAGCGGGGGGCACAGCAGCAGTAGCAGCAGCCGAGGATCCGAGCAGGACATTAAAGTTCGGATCCGAGTTCCGGAAAGGCGAAGTGGGTCCGGAGAAGATGGAAAGAGTCGCGAGAAACACAGAGAGCGGTCCAACCACCACCACCACCATCATCACCACCACCACCACTCCTCCTCGTCCGCCACTGGCTCTTTATCAACATCGTCTTCCTCATCCTCAGCACAAAAACACTCGAGTTCTGCCAGCGCGTCAGGAAGTAGCAAAAAGGTCTCAGGTGATTCTGTGCGAACGAGTTCTTCTTCGTCGTCCTCATCCCGAAAAAGGACCCACTTGCCGGACCCTCCTTCTGGCAGCCATCCCTCAAAAGTTAGCAAATCGTCCAGAAACTCGTTTCAGTTGCCGACGCTTCCCAGAGTGCCCTCCCACGCGATGGCTCAGGGGTCCGACATCCTTCCCTCGCTGAGCCTCTCGCACCATCAGGGAAACTATTCGCACTCCAAGTCGGACAAAGCCGACACGAACGGACACAATGCGGGCAGCCAGTCAAACGAATACCAGGACACATTTGACATGTTGAACTCGCTGCTCAGTGCGCAGGGGGTTCAGCCGGCGCAACCTCAGATGTTTGACTATCGCCCTCAGTACGGAGACTATCGGTATAGCGGTAGCGCTCGCGGAGGAACCCAGGCGCCACCTTTACCCTCAGAACCACCTCCACCTCTGCCGCCACTGCCCAAATAAACCCTTCTCCGCTCATCCGTCCAAGCACGCTGATCAAATCAGTCGTCTTGGGAATCCTGGTTTCCTTTTGTGCATCTAACTTTGTGATATTGAGTTTGACAGCAGAGTAATGTAAGGCAAAAAATGTACCCGGTGAATCTTTGCCCTCATGTTGTCTTGCGTTTTGTGCGAGCGAGTGTGTTCACAACACCCATCTGTGGCAATAATGTTATAATAGAACAAAATATTGCAAAAAGAAAAAAAAGCAAAAATGTTATTTATTGAAAAAAATTGTACATACTATTTTTGATGTTGCTCAGTTTTATATCAGCGCTAACAGAAAAGCATAATGGAATTAAGGGTATGTATTACTGAATGAGAGGCACCCATTATCCTCTTTAAAAAAGTGTAACTGAATGCAAAAAAAAAAGGAAAATGGTTTTGTTTTATGTATGGATTTAAGTCTTGCTAACAATGTCTTTTTTTATCGAGTATGGTATTTATTATTAGCCTTTTAAAACCATAGTTATTAGCAGTCGTTGCTTGAATGCGTCAGACGATATCTGGATTTATTTTTATACTGTTGTAACCTGCTTCCCAGTCTGTATTTACTTGATACGTCATGTATGTTTCGAGAATGGACATACGAATCCCCAATATTTGCATCAAAATGTATGTTTCTAATATATGAATAGTCACTGAAGTAATGTTTTGATTTTGTTTGGTAAATATTTGTGGTGTCTTTTTCTTTTTGTAACCTTCAGCTTTGTATTAATTCTGTGCATTGACTATTTTTACATTTTTCCAAAAAAAAAAAAAAAAAAAGCCTAATTTGGGGAAAGTGTAGACCTATGGTTCTAGATTCAGAGTCAGATGCAGTCATTGTTTTAAATGGTTGTAGAATATCACGGTCATATACGATACACTATACAGTATGTCCAGCTTGTACTCATTTCAACCTTGTATTTCAGGTTTGTTTTTTTTATTTCACAAACCCCAATGCTGTCAGATGCAGGCTATTTGTCATTTTATGATGTAACTGACTTATAAATGGCTTTTAAACGTGATTGAATATGAATCTGTGATGGGTAATAATACAATCCAATGAATCATTTTTCCACCCCTTTTAAGTGGAACCAAGTTTGTATGTTTCTTAGGTTGAACAAAAAACAGTGTAAGGTTCATTCCGGATGGGTTTCTAAATGATTTCCCTTAAAATTGTGATGATGTCCATCATAGCTTTATTTATTTTTACCGTTGAAGGGATAGTTACACACCGAAAAAATTTTAATTCATTTGCACAACCTTATAAATGACTTAATTCTCACGAAAGTAATTTTTCCATATAATGAAAGCCTGTGGGGGTTGATGTTTGTCCTCCTAAATATGCCGTGTCTTCTAAGGTCTGTTAGGTATTTGTTAAGTCTGTATTTGAACACTCACATCGACACTTGCAGAGCGAAAGACTGAAAAGCTTCGGTTTATTTGTTGTAATACCTCCATTTCTGTTTAACCTTGTGATTGCGTGAAGGTCATTTTTTTGTGTGTTTGGGAATGACAATGATGAGCCACCCGGTCCAGATTCATGAAATTAAAGCTGGTGGGAACTTAAATGTTGGTTTGTACCTTTAACAAGATGGTCTCCATATTCACAGCTTGCTTGATCATGTTTTTGTGTGCAGTTAATAATGCGTCCTAAATGAATGGCATGACTTTCATTGATCTATTTACTGACAAAAACGTGGAAGCATGAAATGGAGTTTCTACAGTCCGAGTTGCGTTCTTTTAGAAAGATGTTCGCAGGGATTCCTCCGTACTTTAATCGTTTTCCTGATTGTGCCTGTTGAACATTTCAGGAACATGATACGAAACACACTATAAGCTATAAAAGATCTGTTTTGGCATATGTTCCCTATATATGATGCACTCCTCGTGTCCTGTCCTGTTTATCGTTCCGAAGTAGAACCTGAAGGTTTACCATCATGTTTTAGTTTTGACTTTGGTTCAGTAAGACTGAAGAAAAGGCGTTCTGTGGGTCTAATGCAATTCATGTCACCACTGTATTTTCTATGTACCTCCGTCTCAAGAATATAGCATTTTATCAAATGTATATACTGTTTTCTGTGTTTTAGTGGTACCACATGAACTCTCAGGTTTTGAATTGAATTGTTGGGGTGTTTCTTGTCAGACGTTAAGGTTTGCATTTTTGTGAACTTGGTTCCTTTTTATAAATGTGGTTGATGTACAATAATGTTTTATGAGAAACATACTTGTGGGTGTTTTTCTTACCGATTGCAGTGTAAATTGTAATAATGTGACAGACGTTCTACTCATGCTTCTTGCAGTAAATTCACTTTTCAGATTTTTATACGACAAATTGACCAGTTTTGCTTCCACCTGATGTCAACACCTTCATGGTTTGCCTTTGAATTCAGTGCTGGAATAAAGAGATACAAGAATAAACAAGCAATGTTAAATGTGGCTGCTTAGAACAATTCTCAAAATCCGATTATTTTCTTTTGTAAGGATGCCGAACGGCCAAAAATCTGGGTAAACCAAAAAGTCACAAGAACTGCCGTAATCCTGATTAACTTTCCATTCCAGACATTTTTGTCTAGCCGTAATGTGTAACTTATTGTTTTATTGACGCTTTAATATTTTAATACGGAACCTGAATTAGAGTAAGTCGTAATTCAGATTTCACCCCAGAATCAAAAGAATAAATGGTGCATTTTTTTTTGCATAAAGATAATAAAACAAAATGAATGTGTGATTCAAATGTTTTGCATTGTGCAATTATTTTTGCCCTACTTAAAATGCATATATATGCATTATTAAAGTAGCGCACTAACAAACCCATTGACCTCTCTGCATTAGTATTCACAAAATTTAGATGCAGTAATGAGCACTCTGACCTAAACAGACTCTTATTGTTCTTGGCGTCAGCCATCCCTGGTCTCGCATGACTCTGATACTCTACAAGCCATCTATAGTAAATCTATTGTACATTAAAACATTGTTTTTCTCTCGCATCTCAAAATTAACATGCATGTTTATTTTTAGCACCAAATCTTAAAATGCAGTCTATTTCATTTGGCCAAAAAAAGGCATAAGATGATTATGGTCACTATGACCCAACTAAGAAACAAAGCTCTCAAAAGCAGATGCCCAGCCACACACTGGTATCAGATGTGCCCTCAGTCTGGAAAATAGTTTGTAATTTCAATGTGACCCTCAAAATTAAAAAAATGCCAATCGACCATTTTACACTGGTTATTTGCAACAAGGTTCAGAATTTATCATTTTTAATTTGGATAATAAGTAAAAATCAAGTTTGTGTGCATGCTTCCATGGTCTTAAGTAATGGGAGGAGCTTTCATGCTCAGATGTAGGATGTGTCTATATAAAGAGTGATGCCTCTATAGCTGAAAATCATTAAGGTGCTAACAGCAAAGTGACACAATGAAGCTACTTTCGAGAATACTGATACTCACCTGTTTTTCTGTGGCCTTAACAAGTAAGTAAACATTTCAATATTATGTATTTATTTATATTTATTGCATTATGAAATATTAATGGAATCCAATAGCCTCAGCCTCATGTTCATATATATTGTACTATTTAAAAAAACTATAGTACCTTTAGTGCAAGGTTTTTTATACATAGTTTTTATCAGAATACTGGATATTAACCATTCTAGTTACTTATTTCAGCTAAAACCTGCACTTCTAAAATCCCTAACCCCTCCGGGAGATTTAATCATGCATGATAACGTCCTGATCTCCTTGACCCTCTTATAGTCATTAAAATGTGGCACACAAGAATGTCTGGGAATTTTCCAAGATCAGTGGTTATATGCGTTAGCTAAACAAGATCAAAAAAAGAAATAATACATTATATAACTCACAACAAAGGAAGAGAAAGGAAAAAAATCAACATAGCCCAAGAGCTGGAATGTTTTTAATACCCATAATGCAATGAGTTCAAGTCAGATTTTGAGTTATGCTAACCTATGTGCTCTGAAAGCAAGCTCTTTATGCAGTAAAGCCGAAAGTATGGTCACAAGGACAGCTAACCATCACATGCAGAGGATTTAGGGTAACACTGCAGAAAGTGTGCTGAATGTTTGATCCGGTCACATGCTCCGCCTCTCAATCCCTCCACCAATTGTACACTTTAATGTTTGTGACTTTCATTGTTATACTCATACAGTTTCCTTTTATTTTTCTTTGCATAAGGACAATTTGACAGAAACAAGTCGAAATCCAGTTTCAATCGATATCAGACATGGGATACAAAACGGCTCCCAGTGTGGAACGAGGGAGATGCACGCTACAAAAACAGCTGGACAGGTACTAAAATGCAGTCATGAAGGAAGAAAGGAAAGAACCAGATTTTCTATGATGTACGTTTGCGTCAAGATCTTGCAAGATCCTGCAAAGATCTTACATCTTTGCAGTAGCATTTCTGTAGCTGAGAGTCATTGGTTTGATTTAAAAGGAGTGCATGACCTGATCAAAAAAAGAATAATGATAAACGTAATGTGATTTATCTTAAAATTATGCTGGCTTCTTTGGCTCCATGAAGAACATTTAACATCTTTGGACAAAAAAAATCTTTAGTCAAAAAAAGATTAGGTTAGTATTAAGATGTTCTTCGCACTATGAAAAAAATGGTTCTTTTAACACTGAAAGGGTTTTTGGGCAACCCACACTTAAAACTAAATGTTCTTTATTTGCATTGAGAATCCATGAAACATTTCTGTTGTACAAAAGGTTCTTTGTATTTAAAAAAACAGGAAGAAAAAAAGATTCAGATTATTGAAATCTTCAAATTCACATTGGCTCTTTTAAAGACCATTCTTTGATGGCATCACTATTCTATTTGTGTGTTTGTCGTAGATTGTAGTTAAAAGCATCAGAATGATAAAAGTGCATAAATGGACATTTCTACAGGTGGACAGCTGAAGTTTGACGTGGGAAATGATGCACCCACTTTGACTGGTGCAAAAATCACCTTCACCATTAACATTGTGTTCCCTCACAACCAGAAGGTCCTGCCAGATGGACAAGTTGTTTGGACAAAAAACTGCACAATAAATGGTATGCTTCTGTCATTTTTTTTTATATCTCACTGTGTTTACAAAGAGCTGCATACATTCTGCTGCCAGCAGCAAATGTACACAGCAAAAACTCCAATGTTAAAATCCGGGACATCTGTGAGCTCGACGTAGCTTAACATTAACGTATTTTCCCGAGATGCCATTTTCTTTGCTCGCGATGTGGAGCACAAGAGGACGAAAAACGACGAAATAACTCGTTTAAGGTTACGCACAAAATGTTTTATGTAATGTTGTTATAAAACAATATGATATTCTCTGTGAGCGCATACATTTTTCTTATTGACATTTGGTTCCTTCTACGTGCGACACGGAGCAGATGAAGACGTCGCGTCAGAAAGTAAGTGTTTTAATCTCATATAAAACATGTATTTTATAACATCATATGTAGTTACAGCGATATTAAGGTGTTATGCTCTCCAACTGTTTCTCAGGGATATTTTCTTTCAGACGGGGGAATTAAGGAAAATATCTAAAGTAAGTGTTTTACTTTTCTTTCTTTTTTTACTAGCGTTATATGTTGTATTTTATAAAATATTATTTAATAATGATATGCTGTGTGGGCCTAAATGACCAGAAAGGTAAATATCAGCAATATTGGATTTCAGTGGGGTTTTTTTCACATATGGTTTCTTATGTGTATGTTTCAAACTCATATTTAAAAAAAAACTTTTTAATGTTCTTAAACTTAAAAATAAAAAAAAATTCACAGTAAATTTGTGCCCTATATACAGTGAGGTCGATAAGTATTTTATCCCCCTGTGATTTTGCAAGTTCTCTTACTTAGAAATCATGGAGGGGTCTACAATTGTCAGCATAGGTGCATTTCCACTGTGAGAGACAGAATCTGAAAAGAAGAATCCAGAAATTGTATGATTTTTTAACAATTTATTTGTAAATTACTGTGTCAAATAAGTATTTGATCACTTGAGTCAAACATTTTTTTTTATATTTGGTACAGAAGACTTTGTTAACAATTACAGAGGTCAAAGGGTTCCTGTAGTTCTTCAGCAGGTTTGCACACACTGCAGGAGGGATTTTGGCCCACTCCTCCAAACAGATCTTCTCCACATCTGTCAGGTTTCGGGGCTGTCGCTGAGCAACACTGAGTTTCAGCTTCCTCCAAAGATTTTCAATTGGATTTAGGTCTGGAGACTGGCTAGGCTGCTCCAGAACCTTGAAATGCTTCTTACGGAGCAACTCCTTGAGTTTCCTGGCTGTGTGCTTTGGGTCAGTGTCATGTTGGAAGACCCAGCCACGACCCATCTTTAATGCTCTGACTGAGGGAAGGAGGTTTTTGCCCAATATGTCA
>JAUMHQ010000089.1:17572430-17596861 GCA_032361165.1 Enteromius paludinosus | reverse complement strand
GGTGAGGGTATGGAGGAGGGCGAGTTCTCAGAGGCCAGAGAGGACATGGCTGCCCTGGAGAAAGATTATGAGGAGGTTGGGGCTGAGAGTGTGGAAGGAGAAGATGAAGGTGAAGAATATTAAAATTGCTCTTCGTTCAGCTCGGTTTCCTGTCCGTTGTCATTTGTGTGTTTCTTTTCCTCACTACCCAGTTGTCATCTGGTTAAAAGGTCAATCTTGCATTTTATGCTCTTAAAAGAAATAAAATGTTATGATATTTGACATGTTCTCCTGTGCTCCTTCTTGACTAATCTTGAATAAAGTAAACATTTGTTTAGGTCTTAAAGTTTTTGGTTTTAGGACAACTTTGAAAGGTTTTGATCCACTTCAAATGCAGATTATGGTAGTATGTTTCTCAACTGCTCTTTGTTAATCTGATGAGAGAAATGTAACACGGCTGCCACTACAGTTTAATTTCTATTAATGCACTAATTAATTGAATCATCAAGAGATCTTAATGCAGATTCGAACATGAATCCTTGGAGGTTAGTGTGACTTTAATAGTGACTTCATGTGTAAACATAGGTTGTCTAATATTTTATCAAATCATTAACTTGATTTACCTACCAAATTAAGTTCTTTTAGGTTTCCTCAAACATTTGCACTACCCTGTAATTGAGTGTGAGCTCTGCTTTGTGTCGGACGCAGAGGGCAGTGTTGCTTTACACATGACTCTTCTGGGCTCAGTGGTGCTCAATCTGGCTGATGTGCAGTGCAGCAGTGCGATTAAATGTTAATTGACCAATCTTTCTTGTAGGCTTGCCTAAGTTAATGTATAAGTGTTGAAGACTTGCCACTTCATCTGAGTGAAATACTCATCCCATGTTTCAAAGTAAATGGTGTTAGAGGCCTGTGTACCACCCTAATCTAATATTGGGCCTGGCATTCAGACTCTGTCAGGGGAGAATATGTCAAGCTGGTGGACAGGTGGAGTTTAAATATATATTCTTTGTTACCTCTTCTCTGCCTCTTAGACGAGAGAATATACAGTGCTAACAGACATTTAGTGTTTCTGGGCTGTAAATGTAGATATATAGTGCAACCAATACGTTTTCTAATGCTTGAAGTAAAGAGAATGACAGTTGTGCAGTTGACAATCATTTATTTCAATTGTGTTGTGCATTTTCTTTTATTGTAATGACTCCATTCATGGTTGTGAGTGTTGAAACACAAAAAACGTAACAGTCATGTGAAGAGTGGAATTTACACGATAATCTCAAGTAATGCAATGCATCAACCATGCTTTATTTGCTAAATGTAATGCATTTGAAAGGCATATATTACATATTAATTTAATGTTGCAAAGAAGTGAAAATAGCAGGTCTAGTGATTTCAAAGCTACAAGAAACCGGTGTATTTGGGTGAATTATGAATTGTAAACACCTAATCGGAATCAGCTTAATTTGTTATTCTAGATAAAATGTTAAACCCTTCATTCAATAAATAACATTTTGGACAGTTTACGATATTTTCTATAAGACCTTTTCAAATTTGAGGTTATACACTACTATGAGGGTTAAGTAAGCTAAAACTATGAAATGTTTCTGTTAACATAATTGGAAGTTTACAAAAACACTAATGTGCACACATGCATAAAAATATGGGACATTTGCACAATCTGGTTTGAACATTCTCAAACCTCCTGCATACTGTTTGTCTAGCACAGGCAGAGAAAAAGGCTGAAGATCCATCACAAATTCACAGTACAACAGTTAGTAAGCCACAACATAATTTCCCCCTCTCTTGTTTCTTTTTCCATTTAATTAGTGGGATTTCAAATTTGTTTTAAAAACTCTCACACCAACTTGTGGAGACCATCTTTACAGGGAAGCATTAGCTTAATAAAATTTAGCATTTTACATCTTCATAGACCTCTAATTAGGACATGTTTTGTCGCAACCACATTTAATTGTTCAGCCATGTTGCTCCGTGTCATGCAGGGCAGACTTTTAAGACATTTTGTATACAGTATCTGAGATTATGATGCATGACACTACCTGCATGGTGTTAAAGCATAAGTGCACTGGTGGATTTTGTTCTAGCCATTGAAAAGAAAAAACAGGATTGACCCATTTGGTAATGTCACAACTATTTGTTTATTCTCCAAAGATGAACGTTACATGCCAAGTGACATGTTCTGCTCTATAGGATATGTGACGTGATTGCGAACGTACATAACAATTAGCCCTTATAGCTGATTCAGGTTCACCTGCATTAGACTCCAGCAGAACTGTTAAATGCAGCAGTACCTTCCACAAACAAAGCAAATGTGCACAAATGCTTTACTCAATAATGTTCAGGTACTGAGAGACACTGATCATTTGGGAGCACTCTGTCCAATTACAGATGGCAACAGACTTCGGAGTAGCTCAGGAGGGCTGATCTGAAACTGGATAACGCAACAACAGAGCCGTTAATGGATCGCAGTGCATCCTCACAGCTCCCCACGGTAGTTTCTTTCACCTGGATGGTTTTGGCTAGAAGACGGTGTGCGAAATAATACCCACAGTGATTTTACAGGGGGGAAAAAATAACAGTTGCACTTAATGAAATTCACTCAAGAAAAAATGCAGGATTTGAAGTGGCGGCTTACCTTAGGCTTTGTCATCTCAAGATAAGATGTGAACGAAAAGAATTGCCAAACCAATGTTCAGGAATATAACCATGCAGATCATGATCGTGTTTGGCCCCTAAGAGAAAAAAAGCGTTTGCAGTTGTTAATGTCTTTTGGACAAAGTAAAATAATCAAATGATGCTGCTCCAGGTGCAATTTCTCAAAGGCCACTTATGTCAGAGTTAAGTCTGTGCCTTACACATGACTCATATTAAGTCCAGGCAGCTGTTGGAACAGAGTTTTACTACTCAAGATTTTCGGTAATGCTAGGAATTTTGTGTTTTGGTAGGTTGGAGCTAAACTCTGCAGGACATTGGCCAATCTGGGAGCTGGGCTGAATACCCCTTTAGAGGAACCACAAAAATAAAATAAAATACCTGTTCTTTCAATTGCAATAGGTAGGGCTCTTTATGCTTTTTAATGCAAATAACGTCTTTGTCAAAAAACTGATTGGACCTATGCTCAGAAAGCCACGAGATGCCGCTGTGATGCAACGTGATATTGGGTATCTGGTAGACTGGAAGGGGCTTTCTGAAGGTGAGAATTTGTCATTTTGAGGGTTCGGCCTTGTATAGATGTGCCTGATTGTGAAAAATGTGGAGCCAGGGCAGTATGTCAAGGAACACAATCTGCTGGTATTTCAGAGCAGTGTGTTCCTGTCCACTCAAGAGCTGTTTAGAAGAATGGGCTTTTTTAATAACACGGGCCATTGAGAGGACATCTGAAGCTAAGGTCAGTGTACAAATAAACTAAGACTGATTGATTAATGCTAGAAAACAGGGCCGTGATTACTCAAAATATACAAATCTAAGAAGAAATAGAAGCTGTTCCAACAGGTTCAGAAGGGGTATTGAGGAAGGACTGAGTGAAACTTTCTTTTGTCTGCAATCTTTGGGATTCAAAAAACAATCCAAATGACCAATTGAGATGTTCCTTGTAATCATATTACTGTGATTTGATTTGTTATTCTTACCTCATCTAGCTCCAGAGGCTCTTGTCTCGTTTCGCTAGGGGCTTTCACAATAGACCTTTGCCTCATCTCAGGTTTGGCCTCGACCTTGGCAACTGGTTTAGCAACCGGCTTGACCACAGGTTTAGGTTCTGGTTTAGGCACTGACTTGGGCTCAGGCTTTGGTGCAGCTTTCGGGGCAGGGCTTGGTTCTCTTTTCGGTGAAGGTCTAGGCTCGATTCTGTTAGTTAATTTCTTCTCCTCCCTGACTTCTGTCCTAGACTCATGTTTGTTTTCTGTCTTCGAAGCTGGGCGCTCATTTACAGGCTCCCTTGTTTCCGCTCTTTGTTTGACTTCAGCTGCCTTTGGCTCTGGTGTGACGGCTTTGGGGGACAGCTTGGGGGCAGGGCGAGGAGATGGTTCATCTTCGTCGGTGGCGAGGACGAGGTTGGTTCTTACTGGCGTAGCAGCAGGAGCAGGCTCTGCTGCTTTTGACTCCGAGTCCATTTTCTGCAGGGCTTTGATTTCCAGGTCTGATCCCTGCTCAGCTTTGGCACTCTGGCGGCTTGGGGTACGGGATGGGACCTTGCTGCTGGGAGCAGAGCGCTCCTCTGGAGAGGCATCTGAAGGGGGAGCAACAGCAGGAGTGGAAGACGGGGTGGTGGGTCGACTGCTTGGCCTACTACCTGCTCTACTGCTACCTCTGCTACCACTGCCCCGACTGGCCTTGTCTCCGTTCCAGCTGCCGGGACTCAAGAGGTTAGGATCTTCCTTGCTAGGTCCCTGAGGGACGATGGCTGCAGTGGGTGAAGGGGTACGTGCAGTGGTAGAGGATGGTCTTAGATTTTCCATCTCATGCATGAAGGGGCTCTCCGGGGGTGTTGGTAAGGAATCTTCAGCTAACAAGGCCTCGTGCATCCCTGTGTCTGCATTCTCATGGCTCTCCGCCACCTCCTGCAAGGCTCGTTTTTTCATATACTCCGGTCCTGAGGGGCATCATTTCATGCATGCGTAATTAGAATCAGCTGTAGGTTCAGTAGATGATATTGATATGGTCTGATTATAGTTTAACACTGAATTAGTATACACGTAGAATAATGTTTAATAGGTCCAAAGGTGCACTTATTACACTGCAGTGTTCCTAAACAACCAAGGCTCTCTGCTGCCCCCCACTAGATCTGGAGCTGACCAATGCAAGTTGATGGGAAAGTACTGGTCAAGTTTATTAACTTGTTACCCATCTTGTGTAGACTAAAATACCTTTTTCTAGTCACTGTTGTGACAGTTATGAGGTAATTGTGTATGCACTGATTTATTTGAGGTAATACTAGTGTCTATTTTTAAATTTGGTGTCTATCTCTGACATATTATCACATTCCTTTTTTTATCATTTTCACAAGAGAGCAAAAGACTCCTGTACCGTATATTTATCACTGAAATGCAAGACTAGGGTTTTAAATAACATGTTCAGTTTCACTTGACAGGTAACTTTAAGAGGCCAAGAATGCCACCACTCAGGGACAGAATAATAATGCCATACATCAAGAAGAAAGCTGAAATGTAATAGCCTCATGAAAAACAAATACAGGCTACCGTCCCATGCATTTTTTACTAAAATAAGCAATGCCTTACAATAATGCATTTTGTTATGCTTGTCTACAATTTCGTTTCACTGTGCCAAAATAAAACCATCAAGAGCTTAGCAGGGCCCTTCAGATGGACAGACACAGAAACATGGTGAGCTACTGAGGGGCTTTCTAATCCTGTTTCGGAGATGTTTACATGTGAGGATATTAACAGCACATTGAATGCTCTGTAATGAATGCTGGTTTACTGTAAATCTGACTTAATGTCTAGATAAATAAGCATTCCAGCTGCATTTACTTCTCCGTGCTACAACCTTCGCTAAAACGGACTGGGAAGATCTTAACCAGCCCTTGTTCCTGTTGATATATATTTAGCAAACAATGAAGTCCTCTACATACCTGGTTGATGGAAGGAGGGAGAGAGCTCTCTAGTAACCACACGGGCGATACTAGACTCATTGTTAGCAGCTATGGCGGCCTGGTCTGCGGCGTCTGCTTTGCTTTTGGCGTGAGCCGTTCTGGGAAGAGGGAAAAGACATGTAGTCAAATCAAATACTGGTAAATCAGGTTAGTTTTGTGGTCAGGAATGGATGTGATGTCAGATACAGAGCATCAAAAGGGGGAAAAAAGTGGTGTACAGTACTTTCTACCACAGTTAAACACAATTCAGAATTGAATAAGCTCCTTTTCACTTCATGAGAGTACATTTGAATTGAATTTTCAACACACAAGCAGAAAATAAATAGGAATTTGGAGAAGAAGAATTTACTGAATTGTTATTTATAGAAATTAAACACAGGTAATGCAATCTGTAAAGTGAAGTGAAAAATAAATTCATTAGGACTTTACGTTGACACCTGTCTACAACAGATGCATAAATATAATGGAGCACAATTAAAATACATTTCTGTTTATTTCTGACATTAGATGAAATAGTTTACTATATTATAAAGTGACAAGCACCAGTTCTGATGTATTTGGCTAAACGTATGTGTGACACTTTTTCTTTTTTATTAACAGCATATCTTGCTTGTACAGTATATAGAACCAGAGCAATTCAAGACATAGCGTCTCGTCTTTATTTGGAGAGATGGATTAGCAGTTGTCTGCACTATAAAAAGCAACGTTAACATCCCCTCAGCTCTTAAGAATCCCATGCAGTACCCATCCCAGTAAGTTCGGGAACTCAACACAACAACAACAATGTTGAAGAATGTTCTAGAGAGAAACCCCACTCGCCCAAGAGCTGGAAGAGTTTGGGTCGCTCGCAGTGTGTTTGACTTATACACAAGAGGGGGTTGGGGGTTGTATGGCAAGGAGTTATTTAAAGCAGAAGAGGGTGTCCTCTTCACCCATTGAGCTGGAACTAAAATAAATCACTCTTTTAACACCCTGCACCTCACAGAGAGAGAGATGAGAACTGCTGTGCTACGACACGCCGCTTTAGACAAGACCACCCTTTATACTCTACCGCATGCATTGATTATATTCATTCATGCTAAATTATTCATGGGCGAAATTATTCATGTGTTTTATTGGTGTTGCAAAATTACAGTGCAAGCCCATAGAACCATAGTTTCAGCTTCGTAATTTGACAACAAGCATTTTTACCTCATTTCATACTTTTTTTTTTTTCTTTTTGACATTTGCAGTGCTTTTGTAACAATGTTTAATCTTTATGCATTGAGTAAGCAAACCTTCACGGTTAAGCTTTTTGTTTGTCAGTTTGCTTAAAAACAGCAATGTACTGTAGTATTTACTCTGATTTTTTCCATACTGTAATGTTATCCAATGAGTTCAAAATAACCCAACCACTTAAAGACACTGTACTAGGGTGGCTGTCAGTGGAACGCTTAGAAAAGTTCAGACCCTCCCAGTAGTATGCCATAGATATACATTTACTGTAATGTCTGTGTTACGTTCTTGGGAGGTGCTTTCATGAATTCTTCCTGCAATGAATATCCATAATAGGAATGTTTCTTATTGTTGCTATGTACAAATAACAAAAACACTGTTATGAATAGAAAATAATGTTTAAACGCATGCTTTCAACTTGTGACATTAATCCACAGTACTATTGGTTTTCCCTCTATATATTATTAGTTAGTAAGGTAGTTGTTTAGGTAATGGCTAGGATTAGGGATGTAGTATAAGTCATTAATATGTGCTTAATTACTACTAATAAATGGCTAATATGAATGAATGAATGTGAATGTCAACGTGAACTGATCACATTTTTAGTTCCATTTTTTTTTTTTCTTTTTCTTATTTATTTGAAATAATTTGCGACCCACAAAAAATAATCTTTGTGTGAGGTAGCTTACATTGCATGATATGTCAAACTTTTTTTTTTTTGCGATGGTTTTGTCCCCCATCATTTATCACATGACTACTGATAGAGCCTTTAACATCAGAGAAATAACCATTCATGCTTGTGAAGGCAGATGAATAAGAGCTCACTATGAGGAACAGCAGTCTAATGGCATATTATCTGAACTAAATTCTCTTTAATTAGTTTTCTTATTCACATACATAATAATATTAGAGGAAAACATTGTTTAGATATACTTACATACAGCAAAACAAAAAAAATAACACAAAGAAATAAGCATCATGTCTAATCACTTCATGCAACTGAGTAGCATGTAGTCTAATAGTCACTAATAAAATGAGCTGCTGTGTCTGAACAAAGTAGGGTGTTGTACATCTTTATACCATCAGTCTTCTCACTCATTTGCAAGACAGGCAAAATGTATATCCCTGAATGATCTGACACCAATGCTGACGCGTTTCAGCATGTAATACCACCAAGAGGTCCTTTGTACTGTTTTACCAAATAGGAGAATAGGATATATTGAGTTTCAGTATAACAGGGTTGTAGATTACGTCAGGTACGTCTGTGTGAGTGTCTAAGAAGCTGAGGACAGAAGAGGCTATCAGCTGTTGCATTCCCCTGTGATTGTGATATAGCAACAGTGCCTGTCCTTTTTTAGGCAGGCCTCCTTTTCTGACACCAGACCCATGTGCGTCATTTACACCCAGCACTGCGGCCTTCGAGGAGTCTCGTCTTTCACACAAGACCCTCTGCTGTTCTACAGTAAATACACTATGATTAGAGCCGAGGGGCTAGCTGGCACCCGGACCCCACCGAACGGTTTAGATTATTTTTCACCATTTTTATCAGAGATTAAGTCTGTTAAGGTACAGATAGGACACAGGAGTTGCAGTTAGGGCTTTAAATCACATGAGTTAAAAGTTGCCTTCAATTTAATGCTATTTTATACATTTTATTTTGTTCTAAGTTCTTTTTTAGAAAGGTTATATACATGATTCTACACAATTGTACACTTTTTTTATTTTATATTTTACATTACATTATTTTATATAAAGTAATTTTGTACTATTTTATCTATTTATACAATGTTCTTTTATGTTAATTTATTTTTATTTTGTTTTGTTTTATTCAGTTTTATTTTATATTAATTTTAATTTATAGTTATGATATTTTATACTCTTTAATTTGTTTTCCCAATATATACTGTTACTGTTTAATTTATACAGTTTTATTCAATTTTATAAAAAAAAAATTTTATATAAGGCTATTTTATACTATTTTAAAATTTGTAACATTTTATATATTTTATGCTGTGTATATTATATATTATTTTAGTTTATGCCATCTTATTTTATTTAATATAAAAGTATTTTATACAAATGATCTTTTATACATTTTTTTGTATGCAGTTTGATTTGATTTTATATGATTTATATGTTTGATTTTTTTTTTTATCCCAAAAATATTTTATTTTATTTTATTTTTATTTTATTTTATTTTTTATTTTTTTACAAACCTACTGTGGGCCATGAATCTTGATTAAGAAATACCCTTTTTACCACCAAATTTAGGCCAGCCATATTTTCAACATTACATACTCTTCTCCCACATTAGCATCTTTAATAAATAAATAAATAAAAAAACAGCTAATACTAATAAGTTTCCATTAAGCCATGCACCATTTAAAATCAGAATAAAAATGCTTATCCCATTTTGACCTAGTGTACTAAGACAACAGTCAAGTTACTGCCAAGCTCAGTGTAGACAGCTGTGTGTTGGTTTTGATTTCCAGCTACCCTTCCTGATCTATCTGGGTTGGTGTCAGAAGTCTGTCTCTTATTGTTGATAATGATAAGATCCGATTTCTCCTTTACAATTAATGATCTGGCACAGGCAAAAACACTGGAACAGTGGCGTTTAGCTGTTTAGTAACAACAGGCTCCTTTTTTGCACAGTCTTTACTTGAATGTTACTTTGGCAGGTATAAATGTTTTGCTCATGTATCAGGAATGAGAACAATGAAGTCTTGTATTTTGTTTCTTTGATTCATTAGTTTTCCCGTGTGCAATCTGGTTTCGGTCAGGTTGTCATCTTTAATAATGCTTGAAATCATTTTTATGGGATGAGCATCAACAGCAGCGAGTATCTGATGACTGGGAACCCAAGGCTGTTTGTCTTTGGTTTGTGCATCTCCTTACAAGGAGGGAAGATTTTATCAAAGCCACTGCACCTGAGATTGTCCCGCTGTTTATAACCGCAAGCCTCCCAATGATAAACTACAGAGGCTGTCAGGAGTGTGTGGAAATCTAAATATTTCATCCTGGAGGGAAGCTGTGTTATTAGTGTCAGTGCGTTAGGCTCCTCTTTATCATGTCTGGAGCTCAGCCTAGCCTCTGAGACGCCATGAATAGGAAAAAGCTTGAAACATTGGGCCTGCTTTGAGTCTGTTTGTTTTTGCGCTTGGACAGACTGTCTGGAAACCAACACCGAAGTGACATCAGGATGGTTTTGTTCTTGTTGTGTACATCCTCTGGCAGGCTAAGCCTTTGCCTAGCATAAACATTGATCACATAATAGTTATTTAGCAATTCTTTGAAAAGTGTGAGGTGTATTCTTAAAATTAGAGGTAAATCTAGCTGAACTGAGGTTTTGTTCAATTTTTCGGTCCTTCCTTCATTAATTAAGCACTGAATGGTACATAAAATGTGATTAGTGTTTTTTTTTTATCTAAAACCAGTTGTTGTCAGGGTGATTTTCATATAATTGAGATACTGTTAAAGTTTGTATAATAATTAATAAAATATTAATGTACATATTAACTTTTGTATTTTATGTTCATTTCTGTTTTTGTCATTTTTTTTAAAAATATGTCTATATAATTTAATATTTCATTCAGTTTTACTTATTTTAATACATCAAGATAAACTAAAAAAGAGAATAAAGTTTTTGATTTTTATTATTTCTAATTTTTCATTATTTCAAGTAGCAAAATTTTTTTTAAGGTTTAGTTTTACTTAATAACTGGGGTTGTTGTGACCTGTTAATTTGAATAAATTATTCATTATTTAATTAATGAATTAAATTACATTTTATTTATTTATTATAATATCTAATATTTTTGCTATTATTATTATATATTTAAGCAATAAGGTACTCGAGGCCTCGCTGTATCGTGAATAAAACACAGCTGCTGACCAATCAGAATTGAGGAATGGAACTAACCGTTTTATAAATGTCAGTATCATACACACATACACACACATATAGGTGATGTCAAACGATTAATAGAGATTAATCGCCTCCAAAATAAAAGTTTTTGTTTACACAATATGAGTGTGACTGTTTTTCATGAGTTCCCACTTCCTCGGTAATAACCAAATAGGCATGATTGGCGGATTGACCGGGGAGCAGGCCGAGAGCCTGGTGGGCCCCGAGCCCTAGGGGAGTGACCCCTAAGCGGTGAGAGCTGAGAAGAGCCCGGAGCCCAGCCTGCTCACCACGAGCCCCCCGGGAGGAGAGTGGAGCGGCTGATTGCTTTGAGTGAAGCTAAAGGACCTTTAGGAGGAGCAAGGGGAGGTGAAGGGATGCAAAAAGTGAAGATACTGAGAATAGGGAGCTTGGCAGTTAATATAGGGCCTGATTGAGATCTGATAGGGTAATTAGTTAACCGGGAGATTGGCTGCAGCTGGTTATTATATCGTACGTGATTTCTCCCGAAATTGGTTTGGTTAAACATCATTTATTTATTATGTAAATATAAACACACACACATACAGTATATATTTTGAAAATATTTACATATATATACATTTATATATTTACATTATAATATTTTAATATATATAAATATATTTAATATATAAATATAAAAAAAACAAATAAATGTATACATGCGTGTCTTTATATTTATATATGCATTATAAATATATACAGCATACACACTCATATATTATGTAAACAAACTTTTAATCTGGATGCGATTAATTGCTATTAATCATTTGACCACACTAAATTATTTCTATCTATCTATATCTTTATCTTTATATATATATATATATATATATATTCTCAAATCGACATTTAATGCCCTATTTCATCTTAAGTTTTGCCATGTACAGTAGGTGGAATAATGTATGAAGTATTAGTAGCAGAATAAACCCTCTCTTTCCAGGTGATACTTGATCATTCTTGATCTCTGTCTGGGTTAATTTTCCACCAACAGTCAACCGTATCCAAAACAAGCTGTTGTGAACAGTTATATGATGTATGTACCTTGAGTTGGCGATTTCGGCCTTCTGTTTGGCTATAGCAGCTGCCCTCTGGGCTCCTTCCACACTGCGCTCCACCTTCTGCTTGATCTTAGTGCCCTTCAGCTGAATCACCTTCTTCTTCACAGACTTCACCAGCATGTTGTTAACGTATTTGCCTTCCTCCTTGCCACCCTCTGCGAAAGTGGTGCACCCATAACCGTGCCGTTGGTTGTTCAGCCATTCGCCCTCATATTTCAGCCCACTAGACCGTTCACTGATGCCATACCCCGAGCGCTTGTCGTTTTTCCACTCTCCCATGTAGACTTCAGTGGTGGTGGCGTCAATGTCCGACTCCACCGGGGGGAACTCGTGACCTTCACCTTCCCCTTCGCTCTCACCCAGGCTGATGGTGGAGTTGGCATCGCTGGCGGCGGAGCTGAGAGCTGACTCACTGCGCAAAAAGCTGATCTTGCTCTTATTGCTGGAGAGGGACGTCCGGGAATCGGACTTCTTCAGCTTGCCAAGAAGCGAGCCGCGCCGGAAGAGCCCTTTCTTCTTGGGCTTGACCGCATCTGGGTCCACCTGCAGGGTGAGGGCGAAGCCGCCACGAGATGGGCCCAGAGGCGTGGGCGCATTGACCAGGGTCTCCTGGCCGGATGCATTGGTGGCGGTGATGACCGGGATATCCTGCTGCAGGAGCGTCCCGTTGCTGTGTTCACTGCGCAGGGAGCTCAGGGAGTTCCTCAGAGGAGAACGCACCACCGCTGCCATGCCGTAGGGAACGCTCTGGCGTACTCCATAGCCGTGTCGCATGCCACCAGTGAACTGGCCTTGGAAGGTACCTATATTGCCAAAGACATCAGTCAAGGAATGATAAAGGGACAGTTCACCCAAATCCAAATTTGATCAAGTCATTCCAAACCTGTATGATTTACTTGCTTCATTTTCTTGTCACTAAAAACACTGTTTGGTTGTTACAATAAAACCCAGTACTAAATAGACCACTAATTTAAAGAAGCAGGTCACAAAAATAGCTCACCCTTTTGCTCTGGAATTAGAGATCAAACAGCTGATTGTCACAATAATCCACACTTAATCCACATGTCTCCAGTCCATCAGTTTACTTCTTTTGAAGTGAAACAAGTAAATAAAGGCATTTTAACTTTAAACGGCTGCTTCCATCAGCATGAGTCATCTATCCACATGTCTGTGAACTATTCCTTTAAACTAATATTTGAAATATATAGCTACAAATCTAGCATCTCATATTACAAGGCTGAATTCAAAACTCCTTCAGAACTTTTTTTCACTGTACAATGAAAATCAATGTTGTTTTGGACCCCACTGACTTTCACTATAAACTATAGCAGTTAAAACAAATTCATTTTTGTAAGGCTTGGAAAGACAGGAGTATTAAAAAGATTACAACTATACTGGCATCCACACCAATGCACAACAACATTCTATTCATTTTCAGCATGTGCAGCAGTTTTGTAGTTTGCCACTTTATTTAAAACAAAAAGAAAAGATCTCAACAATATTGCCCCCCTGTGTCTTGTTATAGTTTTGGCGTGGACTTCCCCATTCTCAACTTTCCAGTTATCGTCATTGTGAAAGTTATCGTTGGTGTAAACAGGCCTTAAATGATGACAGAATTATCATTCCTTTAACTAATATACAGGTTGTATTACAGCACTGCGTTTTATTCAAATACAGGCCACCCGTAAGCTCATTGTCACTTCAGGCATCTGAAACAATGGTATTTACAGCACTACAACTGCTAGCGAGCCACGTCTTTCATATCAACCTCTGGGATAATAAATCATGTGCAGTTATTTATGTCATGGGGCTTGTGTGTCTGGTTTGGACATGCAACACATGTCTGAGATCCATCAGTCCTTAGGGACGGGCAGGGCAGAAGACTGTTATTGTGCCTTGATTCACACAGGGCTGCATTATCACTTAGTGATGACTCAGCTAACAACTCAATAGCCTTAAATACAGCGGAAGACACCTGGATGATAATTTGTGTAATTGCATCCTACTCCATCAAAAAAAACAGTGAACCCAAAATGTATTTCCGTTCACACCAAGGATGATAACTCTAACAATAAGAACCCGGTCTCTTAATAATGCGTGCAAATAGTAAAAACGAAAACTTGTTGTATTGATACTTGAAAAAATGGACGTGTTTGGCGTGCATATAATCCGAAATGTGTTGGCGTGCATGATTTGCAGTTTTTGCGTACATATGATACGCATACGTTCTTGTGCATCAATACCACAAGCTTTTATTTTTGTTTGGCATACCCTTAATAAGCACTTTCATGAGATCGGGTAGGACAATAAAGATTTTTGAACACAGAGAGGTTATATAGTTGGAATCACTTTCAAAAGGATTCTTTTTGTAGCTGATGAATGATAAAAACGCGGACAGCCAATCAGAATCCATTGGGTTCAAACCCGAGCGTTAAGAATCTTGATCCGTCTAAACAGAACGTTAATTGTGCTTTAGTAGGCTATGAAAACTAATATAGTTATTTCTATCTTTAAGGTTTTCATTCTTGGTTTGAACATGTCTTTAGTCGTACTGTACCTTAAAAAACAAGACAAAACAAAAAAGCCTATAAAAAACTATTATTATGTTTTAAAGATGTTCGATTGTTTAAATATGTAGCTACAGTACTTATTTTGTCAAAATGAACATTAGTATTTATTTAGTAAAATCTTATAAAGTATTTTACATATTGCACAGTATTATATTATAATATTATATAATCGTATACTGTGTGATCTAATAAACATAGCCTACTTTGTTACTTTCGAGATCATTGTGCTCATGCAAAAGGTAAATCTCTAAATCTACATTTATAATTCCAAGAATGCTGTTACTATACTGATAAAATAATACTATGTAGTAGTCAGAATTAACCATTTATGACTAGGATTGAAATAATTAAGATAAAGGAAAGTCAGTAAGCTGTCTTAGAAGGCGACATAACAGCCTTACAAAAGAAAAACAACTTGGCCAGCAGTGAATGTGCCTTTTTATTTGTACTCACACCACACGTCCAGAAAGAACAGGATTTGTGACACTAATTTGTAACCACCCTCCATTCTGCTCTGCCAAATGTTTCTTAGCAATAGGCATTTACCCAAAAGGCCATCTGTGGCAACACCAGGGTTCCATGAATGTAAGCCTCAAGTTTATGCTACTAACAAAAATATGACCGTTCAGTCAATTTAATTCAATTTATTATTTGTTACTCGGTTCTTTTCGAGAAGACTCCTGAATCACTCTACTGAACTCATTTCACTCACTTTTCGTTCAGTCAGTTGTTTAATGAATGAAATATGTTACCACGCTGTATTACTATTTTTGTTTAGCCTATTCATATATCATTCATCAGGCTACAATCATTTCTGATAGAGCCTAATGAGATCCCAAGTGTTTTTGAAATCCGGATTATGATCCAGCAAGAAAGTGAGCAGTAGCCTAAATGCAAACACAGAAGTGTGCTTTTCCTTTAAGCATTACAGATGATTCGGAAACGGAATCTTCACCATCGACTCTCATTCTTGGTGTAGGTAGCCTATTGCGTTACATACTATCCCCTGGCTTAACATGTCAGCTCACAGAGTGCAGTGCGCGCTCATTAAAAGTTCATTCTCCGAGCTTACCGCCATCCGCGTAGGTCTCCGTGCCGTAACCATCCTGCAGTCCGTTATTCCAGGTGCCCTCGTACTTGGCCCCGCTGGCCTGACTGATGCGCGTCCCGTATCTGCCTTTAAATCCGTGCGTCCACTCTCCCTTGTAGATCCAATGTCCCTTGGTCTCCACACCTAGACCGTGACGCTTCCCTTGGGACCAGTACCCCTCATAAGTGTTTCCACTTGGCCAGGTGTAGACTCCCACCACCTCGAACCCGTAATTCCAGGAACCGGAGAACTCTCCCTGTCCTTTAGGTCCGGTACAGATCCCGTGTCCGTGCGCTTTTCCTCCCTCCCAGCCTCCACAATAAGCTCCGCCATCATCGAACTCAAAGCGACCTCCGCTCATCGCGCTTAATGCAATCACCACTAACTTATCAAACCTTCAGGTGTGACTTTAAAAATCAACAATGACGAACGGCTCAGTCTCTGTTAAATCCATCTGTCAAACTCCGCAGACGCGTAAAACGGAGACGGGGGATCCTTTCCTTGTGTTGAACTTCGTCGTATAGTCTACGCGCATAATTAGTTTGTAGGTAAATCCTTAAATATATTAAAACTGAAACAAATGTGCTAAAGTTTAAATTTGAAATGACTTGGGAGAGGGAGGATTGCTTTTTTCCTTTCTTTTAGTTACATGGTAATTGTTTCAGTTTACAATGATCTATTTAATCGAATTGTCGAGCCAGTGGTCTTTCATGGCTTGCACCCCTCTCCCCTCTCCCTGCCTCCCCTCTTTGCACTTGGAGCTCCTGGATATGTTTTAGCAGTCCCAACAAGGCTACCAGATCCCAACACTGTTCCAAAAATACAGGCCAATCGGCCCTCAGCACCCAGGCACTTTTAAAAGCGCTGCCAGATCACTTGCAGAACAGGGTTTGGGCTCAATGTCCATATCAGGGGTCGGCGGAGTCCGTGTCTGTTATTTTAAGTGTGGATTTTCAAACTTGGATACTAGAAATTGTTGGTGCAGTTGCATCCTTGTTATCATGTAGGCTATTATTCCTGTATAGGCGCGCTGTACACAATGTTTCGAGAGTAGGCTAATAATAAAGAACGAGAAAGAGCAAAAATGTACATGTACCAGTGGCCTAAGTAAACAAACTGGATAGACTTGACCTTTTGAGTTTTGTGGAGTTCAAGTAAGTTCAGGAGCGTGACAGTCTTATGCAATTAAAAATTATGAATATTATGTTTCATCTCTATTCATTTCTGTTGTTTATTTATTCTTCATATTATGTATATGTTATTTCCCTCTCACTTTTTAGTAGCTGCTTATGAAACCTTATAACCTAGATAATATTCCAATTAAAGCTTTTTTGACTCTATATAAATAAATAGGCAAACACTCAAATTATTTCAGGCTGAAGTGAATTAAGAGTTTCCCAAAGAATCTATTTTCGCTCTGGTAAAATGATCCTTCAGTCTTGGTTTTAGATGAGTGATTGTTGAACAGAGGCCAGCTCGCACTCACTGGATCTGTACCCATGCTGATAATGCTGGATCAGCTCCGCCTGATCTCACAGCAGAGAAATGTGCGTGGAAGGAAACAGCGCCCTCTGCCGGCTGCTGTGTGGTGAGCAGCTACAGAGATGTTTCATCTTACTAAACCATTATTAAACAGAACAAACCACAACGCTTGAGACAAGTGTTTCACAGTCGGGTTATTTGAGTCTTTAATGCATTTATTGTGTCTTATTATTTATGTTTAGTAAAGTACATTAAAAGCCACTCATACAGACAAATAATTCAAAACATCTCTTTTGTTAAATAAAAAAAAAACTCATCCAGAAATTATATAATAATAAAGAAAAAACAATACAGAATACACCTCTTTTGTGATGGACATGTTTTAATTTTCTTTCAAATATTTAAATGTCTAGATGGTGTAACCATCCATAATTATATAAATATTATTATATAATTATATTAAATATTATATAAGTATTTATTGTGATAAATTATATTGTAATATACATATTAATTTATTTTCATGTACAGACAATTACCTGAATACACCTGTTCTGTAAAGGGCACGTTTACATGTTTAATATTAATTAATTGTGTAATTAAATAAATATATGTAGATATTCATCCAGAGATATTTATTTATTTATTTAAGTGTTAATAATTTGTTAGCAATATCGGTGTGTTATCGTGTGACAAAAAAAAAATATTATTATTAATTATTATTATTATTATTTCTATAATTTTTTTAAGAATTGCAATTAAAGCGTAAGGAAAATGTTTTACTTGTTTTAACTCTATATTTAGAGAATTTGGAGCCAACAAATCTAAGAAAAATTATAATGATAATAAATTATAATAAATATGACAATTTAGCATTTTTTTTAAACAATTCTCCTTTCCATTGTCTGTGCAATCCGTGTTTTCCACGAACCCTATAGATGTACCGCGGAGTAACAGAGAGTAAAGCAGCGGCTCGAAAGTGTCGATGATGCCTCTGTTCGTGGTGCTGAAATCACTCCCTCCCTCCCTCCCTCCAGCCATCCCTCTCCATCCCTCCCTCTCTCCCTCTCTCTGCTCCTCTCTTACACGCACACAATCCTCTGTCATGGCGTCTTCCAACAATGTTACTCCCACCAACTGTAGCTGGTGGCCCATATCAGCCATGGACGAAGATGGCAAAATCACAGACGGAGAGGAGAGTCACGAGCCCACGATAGAACACAAGCCATTCTCCAAAGACAGGCTCGTCCTGTACCACTGGACTCAGTCCTTCAGCTCTCAGAAGGTAAGAAAAACACAGCATGAAAATGGTGGGTGAATCTATACTATGCAGTGGGACAAATAATGTCAGTCAGGTAATATTGCGCTTTCTCCGGATGCACGCGTGTTTTATTGGCCTACCTGTCTGTTCTGTTGCGTCCTTTATGAAGACATTACGAAACCTCAGCAGAAGATGGAACATTTGGACTTGACTAGCTCCAAGTCCACTGCAGCCCAACACCATCGATCAGATACATGCATAGTGCCTGTCAGATGGACTTGGGAGCAAATAAATAGCAGATGTAACTGTTAATAACGGGTTTAAGGCTGTCGTTGTAGAGGTGTGTGTTGCTTTGCTCTGGAGGATGATGGCACTCTAAATTATTCATTAAAAGGAGGTAGCTTTGTGAAAAACAAACGGTGATTTCGTATTCTGCTGTCAGCTGCTTCGTGCACATTTCTACCGATGCTCATTCTATGAGAAGATGCCTTTCGTGCCTCTCATGAACGTGTAAACAATGACTTTAACAATAAAACTGACTCCCAACTTTTACTGGGATTATAAGCGTTTTTTTAAAAACCGTAAACTTATTTTACGTTTAATTCTTGTCCAACTTCTCCCTGCTGTATAAGCAAATATGCATAATTTGATTTGAAAAATAAACGCTATATGTAGGCTACTATAAAAATACTGTTATGTATTCTAAATGTCTCAAACTTATATATACACTGAAACTGATTTGAATGATTATGTGGTTCATGAGGACACACATTTGTATAATGACATAGGTATTACAATATGAAGGTGATTTATGAGGACATTTTCAGTGTCCCCATAATTCAAAAGGCTTAAAAAACATACTAAATGGTGTTTATTTGAAAATCTAAAAATGCACCCAGTTTCCTGTAAGGGGTAGGTTTAGGTGTAGGATCAGTGTAGGGCAATACCACATACAGTCGGTACAGTATAAAAACATTACACCTATGGAGAGTCCCCATAAATCACAAAAACCAACATGTGTGTGTGTGTGTATGTATATATAGAGAGAGTATATATTATTTATATATATATATATATATATATATATTATTTGCATATATAATTATGCATATATTTAAATACATTTAAAACTTACAGTAACACAGAAATTTATTTTAATGTTTATTAAATAAATAAAGAATTGACAAAAACCATTGGTGATGATCCTATTTAAAATTTTTATATATATTACTATATATATATAATACATTTATGATAAATTAATACATTTCAAACATTAACACAAACACACTTGTGTGATATATAATATATATATACTGTTTTTTTGCTTTGTCTGAACTGTCTTGCATTCTTATAAGATGCATTAAACTGTCTTTCTAGGAAACACCTTGACCTTGAGCACAAGGCTAGTAATGACAAAACGGCTAAATATTACCGTCTACCTCTTTTTTTTAAAGGTGTTGCAATATTTCAAAGTAAAAATGTTAAATACAGTGTGAAATGGAATAACGCACTTCATTACCAATTAGACATTCTTTGTCTGACAAAATGTTTATTATAATATGAAACTTCCTAATATGAAAGTCCCTGAATGACAGTGGAAAAGGCCTGATTATTTGGTGGCCTCAGCCTCATGTTTGTTAAGCCAGAGACGCTTCTCTCCACCGTCAGTCTGCTGCTGGTGTTTACATGATTTGAAAGAATGTCACGTGTTACCTAAGCTAAACCTGACTCCTCACAACGATATTAAATTGACCAAAACATTGCTGAGGCTCAGATCGCAAAGTGATTCATTTTGCTGATTACAGTAGTTACAGACTTTCGTGGAAAGCTGAGCAAAAAATCAATGACCTGCCAAAATACATCTCCTATTTACTCACCAGCAGACTGAGAAATACAGTGAAACATTGCGAAGCTCGGCACCATCGAGTGTGTTTTCTCTCGAAGGAAATTCGTTTTTGACTGATTTTTATATATTAATTGTAGAACATTTACTAGGAATGAGCATCAAAACAATCATGTCGTCTCAGAAAACAGAATGGTGCTGACTTTTCAATACCTTGTGCCTTTGTTTGGGTCGTGAATTGTATTTAATCAAAGCACCATCTTGGTGAAACCAAAGTCTTTTTCTGTCGATTATTATGTGTCTGGTCGAATCCAGACATCACAAAGTTGTCGTAAAGTGCCTCATCAAATGTGTCTATTGGCTTTGCAACACCTCAGCAGAGTCAAAGCTGAACACACAGCCTGACATTCATTAGGCTTTGCTCAGGCAGCTGGCTGATGCTCATGTCACTCATCAGTCAGAGCCTCGCTTTATCTTGATCGATCAATCTGGATTTGTAGTATCAGGCAGGATTGTATCTTTCATGCTGCTTGTATCCAAAACCGAAAGAAAACGAGCTGCTTTCCTGTTGGCTATCAAGCCATAAAGCAAACAGATATTTTTCCAAACACATTATGTTGTTTAGCTAAATGCCAAAGTGTCAGAACTCAACGTGCAAAATCTCCTATGTTTTTATGTTTTATTTATAGCTACTATATATATATAAAGTTGCTATAGTTACTGTGGTAGACCGTAGAGAGTGAGTATGTACACAAACAGGCATTTTAAGAGAGGAAAATATTGAGATATTGAGGAGGGGGGAAAAATGACTGATTGGTTATTACTGCTTAGAGCCATAGGATGGATAGGAATAAAATTGGACCTACAAGCAATAAAATGGTTTATTTAATCAAATTTCTTACAGCTGGCCAGCCAGACATTTAATTACAGTACAACTGGAATGCTTTCAAAACTCACATTAACACTGAAATTCATTTTTAATGATTTGATACATAGATACAGGGTCACAAAAACAGAGTATAGAACATCTGTTTACTGGTTTGTGATGTAAGTAAATATCCCAAAAAGCAAGGTTCACCATCAGAACTGAATTTCCTAGTACCTATTTTTTTAAAGTCCAAAACAGGGTTATTTTAGTATCATGCAATCATACGATTTGAGTTTTCATTGCTGTTAGTATTTGTCATTTAGTAGGTTTTTTTCTATATAGTGTTTTATCATTTTAGTTGATTTAGTACATAAAGTCATATGAAAGCACATTTGAGGAATGCAAACTTTTTATGTTATATTTTCTATTTTAGTTCAAGTTACAAAAATGTTACTTATACTTTTTTTATGGTTTTAGTGAACTATAACAAGTCCAAAATCTTAAAGCCCTCCGAGTCTTGAGGTTAGCATGATGTCATGATGATGTTGTGTGTTTTGTGGCAGGTGCGTCTGGTCATCAATGAGAAAGGGCTGCTGTGTGAAGAACGGGACGTCAGTCTGCCTCTCACTGAGCACAAGGAGCCTTGGTTCATGAGGCTCAACCTTGGGGAGGAAGTGCCGGTGTTCATCCACGGAGACACGATCGTCAGTGACTACAACCAAATCATTGATTATATAGAGACCAACTTTATTGGAGGTATGGCTGCCAAACTACTTACATATGGCTAAACAAAGATACATTGCTTGTTACTGTACCAGCTAGTAAACATTCAATTATTTTATTCAAAAATAAAAAAATAGTAAATAAATTAATCTGGACCAATAATATGATTTTTTTCAAAGAATGTATCCATTCCTTCTCTAATTCCTGCACCCTTCTTATCGGCTTATTTCTGTCAAATATTGCTGAGTGCATAAACACACATCATTTTTATGTATGCTTATTTATGTATTACTATAAACAATTTGATGTATATAAATAATTGCAGTATTACTGTATAATAGAAAAATCCCAATAAGTAAATAAATTACAGCATTTTTTTTATTTCACTGTAAAACTATGTTAGATAAATAAACATATTTAGTATTTAGTAGTATTCGAAGGTTATGACTGTAAACTGAAACTATTCAGCTATTCGCCAACATAACATTTCTCATTTTAAAATATAGTAGTCAACATTAAAAGTGGATCCAAACCTTTCAAAATATTTGTCCGAAAACATAAAACCAAAATGCGTTCTTGTCTTTGATAAAAACTTTTTTGATCCCCTTCAAATGCTGACTACCGTATTCTGACTACTTGATGTACCAAAATAACTAACACTGAAATAAGCGATAAAAACTATATACAAATATAAAAACACAAGCAAAAAATGCATAATACAATTACTTATACTTAATAAAAAATATGATTTAAAAACTATAATAATACCTGAATGACACTAAAATAACACTGGCCATATCATGCCATAGAGTCTGAAAGATATCTGCTTTTGCACTGCGTAAGCGATACAAATGCTAAATCAAAATCGGTGTAGTGTACTATATTTTCACTCACAGGCTGCATGGCTATGTGTCATTTTGAATGTCTTCACACTTTGAGTGTGGGGGCGTTTTCACCGAAGCTCGTCTCTGATCCTAGATCACTCACTCATTTAAGTGATAAGAGCTGAACGTGATCGCTCAAGCTCAATGAAAGAAATCGAAGCAGACACCTCTGAACTATATTTTACATTATAGAGTGTCCAGACACAAATGTACCGGTAATATAGTAAAATATCTGATGCATCAATTTGAGATGAAACTCAGCTCGGAGGATTCTTTCATGTAAGAACTTCAGATTCTGGCTTTGAACTTATAATTGCATTGCACTAAAATAAAGCCTAATTCATTCAGATCACTCCAAATGCTTAAACTGCATTAAGTGTTTACAATGCATGAACAGGGCTTTACTGTATGATTTTCATTTGCATTGTGGATGGTGCTAACGAATTTATGTCGTAAATAACAAATTGTGAAATGAGGCTGGTGGAGTGGACAATGGAGATGTTTGTGCCGTGGTGTTGTGGCATATTTCAGCTGTTTGTGTGCCAGGGTAAAGAGATGTTTGATCCTGTTTTTATCGGGTGAATTGATCTTGGAGAGCTGCTGGTCAGCATGCGGGAGGGTCTGAAATGAGATAGTCCTTTGTAACATCCTCTATATGCCCCAGTTTATTGTTTGACTAAATATTAAACTATAGATCTATAGGTCACCAAAGAGACAAAGACAGATTATAGATCATAAGAAAAGATCATAAAAAATTGTATATGTTTTTTTAAGTGTCATATTTAATACAAAAAAGGCTTCTTTGGCTCACATAGTATGATATAGGAGAATATGAAGCTCATATTTGCAGAGGAAAGAACTGAAATATGCAGTTTGGTACAGTTGTTAATATTTATATGTCCAGCAAATAAGATGAAATTCTGGGAGCTTGTAATGTAAATCAGTGAGACTTTTATAACACGTAAAATGCCTATAAATATTATTTGTCGGTAATAATATGTCTTAGTCAGATGATATTTAAATGCTTAGTTAAATGATCAGAGCTCTGTAGTTTTAATTGTGATGGGAAATCATATAAAGCAATTCAATACAGTGAGGAAAGAGAGATATATATACATAAAAGTTAATCAAAAGACTGATGTATCATATTCGATATTCATATTTTAACACCGTTTTCATAAAAATCCTAAAACTTTTTCTTAGTTGCCTCTATAATTCTATAAAAACTCTTTTCTAACTCTATAAAAATAGTCAAAATATTTCAGAGTAAAAACTAAAAAGACAAGTGTACCATGACCTGAATAATTATGAAAAATGCCGTTTACTTCCATTAACAATCGTTAACAATCATCAGGTTTGTAGTAGATTGTGTTTTTATTCTTCATTTTTTAGTTTTGATTACACTGATAATTTAGAGGCCTTAGAAATTTGAAAAGTTGCTAGCAACATTTTTGTTTATGTTAATATTTTTGGATTTGAGTGAAAATAAGCAGGTTCATTATATGACCAGATCAGAAGAGCCATGGCTATATGTATGAATATTAAATAGCACCGTCAAATAATTAAGATTATGATTGAGATTAACTGCATCCAAAATAAAAGTTTTTGTCTACATGATATATGTGTGTGTACAATGTACAGGTGCTGGTCATATAATTAGAATATCTTCAAAAAGTTGATTTATTTCACTAATTCCATTCAAACTTGTGTGTTGTAGCTATACAGTGCATTCATTCCACACAGACTGATATATTTCAAGTGTTTTTTGATGATTATAACTGAACAAAATTCAGTATCTCATCCCACACGGAAAAAACCTATATGTTTTAATATAGGTTTTTAATATATGTGACATATATAAAATTGGCCGTTTTCCTATATTATATGTACATATA
>JAUMHQ010000089.1:17548426-17562993 GCA_032361165.1 Enteromius paludinosus | reverse complement strand
TATATATTTTTTTTTTTTTTTTTTCTGTATCATACAAAGTCAGTGTAGTTTTGGACCTAAAACAGTGAAAGTCAGTAAAAAAAAAGTGTTTAAATAGACTTCTATTCAAGTTTTATAAACATTTTATAAAAAACATTTATCTATTTATGCTAAAACATAAAAAATAATGAGAATTTTAGTATTGCACTCCTTAGTAAAAGCATTCCTATTATATATAAAAAGCTCAGTGTTAGTGGATTATTCACATCTCTAACACTAAGCTCGAGCAATAATAACAGTGATGCACGCTTTAGCAAACAGCACTAATGAATCTGATTCCTGTGTTGCTCTTACCTGCAGAAATCAGCACCACTGCCATAAAGAGAGCCATCTCATCTGACTCCAGGCCCAGAGAGCTCAGCTTGGAACTGAACTCGAACATGGCGTCCAGCAAAGAGCCCATGCCCAGACCCCTGAGTGTGAGCAGCGGGTACGTCTGCCCATTCAGGAAAGTCACAGTTCTTTCCTTGTGGTTGAACAGTGAGCAAAACCTCACCATAAGCACCTAAAGAAAAACAGTGTAATTAGATGGAGGCAAAAAAATGACCCAGGAATTTTTCCCTCTCAAAATACGTTCTCCATTTGTAGGTTGATGTCCCTAACATTGTGATGTTATCTACACTGCCGTGTTTGTTTTGAGAGAACTGACATGTCCAATTGTGGCTGAACCAATTGCGTGAGTTTGAGTTAGGCTGATTGGGAAATCTGTTTGGTTTCGTGCTGCTAGTGGCCTTGAAATGACACACTTCACCTTTAATAGTACAGAGAGGGAAGTAAACTTTAGGAGAAGTGTGTAATCAGTACCTGGAAAGTGCCTGCTTTGAGCAACATGACTTGATCATGCTGGCAAAGCTCCTGGAAGCCCGGGATGCCCTTCGCGAACTCGACCACTTCACGTACAGCCGGCGTGAAGCACTGAGAGAAAGACTCCCACACCTGCTGACTGGAGACGCCAGGCGCTGACACGGGGCATGCATTCAGTGGACAGGCCTGTGAGAGAGATGGTATATAACATTTGAATGCTTTATTAGCACGTATGCTTAACCCTCGTGTTATGTTTCACATTGAATTACAACGTACTGACTTTGCTCACAGGATAAAACAAGCTTTAAATAAAGCTTTCAAAAGCAGGTTTTTTTTAACCAATGCCATAGAAGAGCCATTTTGGGCTCTCAGTAAACAAAACCACATTTTAATAATCTTCCACTATAAAGAGCAGTGTTAAAGGTTCTTCATGGAACCAAATATGGCAATAAAAATATGTATTTTAAAACATTTCTCACCAGCACTTTGGAGCCAGCAGCCAACTTAAACGGACACGAGGCCTGGATTTGGGACTCGCCAGCCACGTAGCTGTTGTAATCGACCTGAGTAGGATGTGAGGGCGGGCTAACACTCAACTGGGAGTGATTTTGGCTGAAGGAAGGAGCGCAGCTGTACCGATTATTGTCCACCAATGAGACCGGGCATTTGCTGTTACTGGAAGTTACTGGGCAGCGCTGGGCTGAGAAGCTTTCATGAGTAGTCGCGTGGTACCCCATCAGAGGGTAGTTGCTGTCCTGAGAAGGGTTGTTCTGAAAGGTGCTCGATCTGCTGCTGGTGTTCAGGTTGCCCGCACGCTTGCTCAGGCGGTCCTGTGTGTTTGTGAAGATGTCCTGGTAAGCTCGGGATAAGGCACCGATGGCCTCTTTGGATTGGTTCTCGCTGGGGCTAGGTGGAGGTTCGCATGGTGGCGAGGTTTCCATGCCCATGCTGGACGATTCGTTGAGGCTGTTCATGTAGCTCTGCATCTCGTCCAAAAGACGCTGCTTCTCTCGTTTTGGGATGCGGCCGAAACGCACAGCTGAGGGTCAGAGAGAGAGGAACAAATGGTTAACAACTAGCCAAAATTTACTTTCTTAATCATTTTTTATTAAAAGGATTATTGTCTGCATTTTGTCTTTCTTTCTTGAAATTGAATAAACTGTTTTTGTCCATTCAGTGGAGCTCAGTGGGATCCAAAACCACGCTTTTTCTTTAGGTGAAAAAAGTCAAAAATCTTTTATAGCTCACAGGAGACAGTAAGTCGGGGTCAGTAATTATTTAATTTGTGGGTGAAATATCTCTTTAAGTGCATAGCATTCATTTCATATTGGCCTTAATATAAAATAACTTTACAAAATAAATGCCTGGGATGCATTAAAGACATTTTATCTTTAAAAAAAGGACTCTTGCTCAATGTTGAAAACACAAGATATTGTGAATCTACTACATTTCTAAGCGAATCAGTAATAAAAAAGAATGATCAGTAATCAAAATGTCTTTTATAATAAAGCTAGTGGTGACATCAGAAATAGCCCAGTGTGATAAAATAAGCAAAATATTGTCTGAACATTGCTTTGAAAGTGAAGAAAAAAAAACACACACAAAAATAGCACAGCTGCTGTGTAGGAGACAACTTGCTATCTATTATATTTGGTCGCTGTGGTGTAGAAAATTTATGATCATTAAATGCGTTAGTGTTGTTTTGGATCTTTCACATCTTTTGCAAGCCCCTCAACTCTTTTCTCCATCAACGCCCCCTCCTCTAAGTAAATCTGTCAGCTGTTGTATCTATAAATAGCACCAATGCTACCATATGTTACCTCCCCCCACTCTTCATCTCTCTCTCCGTCACTACCTCCCCTTCCTCTCTTCATCCCTATGCTACTCTCACTCCTCTCTGAAGCTGTAAGTAGGGCAGTGGGTCAGGCAGAACGTGATGACAATGCCACGATAATTGGGAGAGAAACTAATGACTGGTAAAGACAAGGAGGGGAGAGGAGAAGAAAGGGAAAGAGAAGAGACGAGCACAATGTCACTTGGCAGAATGAGGTGGCAGTAGATGTAAGATATTATGGTACACCCTAGGTTTACAGGATGAGAGCAGAAGAAAGGCAAATGGCAGAGATGTTCCATATATCATGCATGTCTCACAACACCTGCATCTGAGAAAATGAGATAAGTAAAGTAACTAACATGCAATGGTTGCAAGTGCTACCTTGCAGAATTATCAATATTATGCATTGCATTTCAAATTCATTACAAATATAACTGTAATATTTAAAAAAAACTGTAAAGTTTAAAAAAGCAGTTTGCATGTTTATAGGTTTTTTTTTCCAGTTGCAATTAAGTGTATTCTTGTCATTCTACATTAATTATTTAAATACTTCGAATTGGAATGCAAGGCAGTTAAACTAACATAACTAAAATAAAAAAAAAGAAGAGCAGAGGTCAAACTTAGAATGTTGGTTGAAAAAAGTTTGTTTCAAAATACTGAGTTATCATCCAAATTAAAATTCCCAATACATCAACTCAGAATTTTACATTAAATTCAGTTACAATTCTCAGCATGAATCTGATATCAAGACAACGGAGCTTCATCCTGTGCAAACAACATGACACACATAGCTCCGGAGCGCTGCACTGATTACTACTCTAACAAATGGCAAGTTCAAAGCGGAAGTGAAACTATGCACGCCGCATTGTGTCAAACCAAACATCTGTTTGTATCACACAACCGACATTAAACTAAACTCTGCCGTGAAGTGAAATGAAATCAGGGCGTCTACTTTATTGTGGCATTTGAGGCCGTTGCATGAGGTTTTCCTGTTTGTGCAAGAGAACCCGTCAGAGAAACAGGTTTCTAGGTTGTGGGCCCTAACAATTTCAGGAACCAGGGTAAAATGACTGTTTACCTCCCCCACTTTGTACCCAATAGACTCATTTCTGCTATAGTGCCCTCTTAGAACAACATCCAGTGCAATCTGCTGTCACCCATGTGAAATTCTGCCGAGAACCTGACTAAATAGGTCACAATGTAAAAGTGTCAGGTTTTTTTTTTGGCTAAATTTCCTCAAAAGTTTATCAGACAAGATTTAGCGCTAATTTCAGTGCTATTAAGGGTTAAATCACCGCCGATGGCATTGTTCTTCTGGAGAGTTCAGATGCCTTGCTTTTTTCTGCATCCCTTGCTTAATTTTTGCTGCAGAACAACATTAATTGCTGAGGATGTTATATGACCACAAGCGTGGTAATCAAGTCGCCCGTGTTCCAATTTCTCAAAATAATTCTTGTATTTGCTGCAGTTTTCCAGATGACAGATAGCTTCAGGGACTGCGTGACTCCATCCCTCATAAATCATTGTCTCTAGGAGGGATTGGGAGGCAGAGCTTAGGGAACGTATATGGGGGAAGGGTAAACCGATAGAGAGAAGGAGGCGAGAAGAAGGGACCACAAAGGGCAAGTGAGAGACAGAAATGAGCGCACAGCCAAACTAAAAGAAACTTGCTCTCTTGAAAGTTACCAACGGTGCAAGACTAAAAGAGGAAAGTAGGTTGAAGGGGCGGGTGTGGTGCTATGAAAGTACGACTTTTCACTATTTGTCAAATGCCAGTGCTCTGATAACCTCTTAAAATTCTCACCGTCGCGGGACATGCCAACAGAGAGGCATTTTTTGAAGCGGCAGTGCTGGCAGCGGTTGCGGTTCATGCGCATTATCAGGCAGTTCTCGTTCTTCACGCACATCTTGTAGTTGATGTTCTGCTGAATGCTGCGCCGGAAAAAGCCCTGCAAAAAAAATGAAAGACATGTGATACGATGAACCACAGTGATATTACAGAAAAGACTTGATCGGAGGCTTGTTCTGTCTTACCTTGCAGCCTTCACATGCATGCACACCGTAGTGGAACCCTGATGCGATATCTCCGCATACTTTGCAAAGGAGCACCATGCCTCCGGTCTCTGCTCAGATAAAGATAGAAGCAGAGAGAGAATGGGGTCAGGACGTACAAGAACGCGTGTCCTTAATATTGGGGACTCATTATTCCTTTCTGGAAGAAGATGCTGACTTTGTGTCATGCAGGTACTATAAAGGGAAGCTGCACTTACTGGTAAACGTCCCTGTGAAACCACAAGGCCTTTTACCGGCGATGGGATGGGAGTAGCTGTGCGGGTTTGAACCTGCGGTGGAGTTGTTGTAGACCTCTGGGAACTGAAAGAACAGTTTTGGAGAAGACGGTGTTCCCACACTTTCTTGGTGCTTGAGGGCACCAATCTCGGTGAAGGTGACCTCCTCTGGGGAAGAGGGCTGGGAGTGAGAAGATGGGGATTGGGTTTGATAGCCGCTAGAAGGGCTTCCTGGACTTGGACTGGCACTGCCATTGCTACCAGCATAGAGTATCACACTCCCTGTAAAAATACAAGAGCATATGAAGCCTACATTATTATCTGTTGATTTAAACGACTGATGTTGCATTTTTAGAAGTCCTTCAACTGACTAAACTTGTAACATGTTAAATCCCAAGTTAAAAAATGACCTCTGTTTGTGTCGATCACAAACAAGCAATTCGATAGGAAAGATGACGAATGTTAAACAGAACAACAAACAATGCATACGCATATTTCGGATTCAGTGTGCAATAAACCTTTAAGGTTGGTTAGGGTTAATTTCATGTGCCCCAGTTCAGTTTGTTGTACTGGCTCATTTGCAAATCAAATCTAATTTGCATTGGCATTAAATGTAATGCTATCTAGAATGAAATATATTTTGCATATTTGAATGAAATGTTATTTATTTAAAACCATGAGATTGTTTATTTGCTGATAACTGTCATGTTATCAAGTAATATATATATATATTCCAGACTTCATTATTTTTCCTATTTGGCAATTAGAATAACTTCCTTGTTTCCTTGTTGCTCTACCATCAATTTCCAGGTGCCCTAATGTGCTAGTCAGTTTGGTTTATTTTTATTCATTAAGTATTTCCTTGTTGATCCTGGAACATTCCCATCAAACAGTCAGAATTAAGGGATAGGTTTACAGCAAAATCAGTTTTAGGTTCACAACCATGATTAGGTGTTTCTACACCCTTGTTACTCAGCTATCATTTCCCTCTGGTTTAATGAATTAATCATGGTTAGGGTTAGGTTTAGGTGTTTCAGGACAGGGTTTGGGATGGTGATATTGTTTCAAGATCAACTATGATGTAGATCTAGGACAGTGTTTAACTAGGGCAAAATCCAATATTAGGCGAAGTATATGATAATATGAGGTTCTGAGTTCAGCCAGTGGGTTTTTAACGCGAGAAATGCTGTAAAATTATTCAGTCCGTTTTTGAGAATCGACTCGACTGATCGATCAAAAAGCTCCGGTTCAAAATACTGCGGACAATACTAAAGCGTAGCTGTTTGTTTGCTATCTGACAGATTGTAGGGGCATTGTGTGCGTGATATTTAATAGCTTGCAGCAGCTTTCAGAGGGAGGTGATGTAATGATCTAACCGACTGGGAGTGAGTGAGGTTTCTTCCGTCAGAATGATCTTTATTGCGACGATCGGCATTTTAGTAAACTCATGATGTTTTATATTGGTTGGTTTAATAGTGACACGTAACTTTAAATGAAACCATCGCCTTGTTTTATTTCCATTCCCCCGCAGGTTTCTCTCCCTCTAGGTTTCTGCATCCTATCGCATCCTCCCTGGTCATGCGCTCAGGATGAGCTGAGACACGGTCTCACGTGTTCGCAAGCTCTCCCGCCTCTCCTCTCCAATAATAGCCCTGGCATAGTGCCCCAGCCAAACCGCACAACACCTGACCGCCGCCTCACATGGATTCCTGACACCGTTCCTACCCAAACCAAATCCGCAGTCTCGTGTAAACAGCTACAACAATCGCGAGTCGCGAGCCTCAAAAGCTCTTGCGATGGTGTTCCGGTTCCCACACAGATGCGTCTCCTGTGAGAGAGGGGCTACGAGGAGTCACGTTTTGGTAGAATGTGCACCGTGGCTTTCAGTTTGACTCTTTAAACAACCCGAGGACACAGTCGGTCAGATCTAAGCCAAGTGAATGCGATTTAAAGCCACAGTATCCAAAACATTTTGGGAATCGCTTGCATCGTGGTGCAATGTCACGCTTATCAATAATATTTTTCATTTGCTTCTTACTTGTGCAAACAATGATGTTGAAGCTGGCCTTGCAGTTTTCACACTATTTATAGGTGTTAACTTTACTGCCAAGAGTCAATGTCTCTAAATGTGACCCTGGACCACAAAACCAGTAATAAATAGGACAGGTATATTTGTAGCAATAGCCAACAATACATTGTATGTGTCAGAATTATTTTTTCTTTTATGCCAAAATAATTAGGGTATTAGGCTAAGTAAAAATCATGTTTCATGAATATATTTTTCCAACCAATTTTTCCATTGCCTGGAAAAACCTGTATTCGGACACTTCCCCTGGTAGAAATCACGTTTTCCCCCTCCACTGCCGGCCCTTAGAATCGTCCTTTATGGCACCCCTGATTTAGGGTATCATTACTATCTGTACACTCTTAAAAATAATGCTATAAAAGCTGTCATATACCATTTAGATACTAAAATGTACGCTTTATATACAACTTTTTATCTCTGAAAGTATTAACATTAAACCTTCAGGGGTAAATAAGGTACAAAATTGTATTTTTTCAGGGTGCAATCTGTTGTACTTTTTTTTTCTGAGAGCGTAGTATGAGTTAAATGGCAAACTGCGTACTTGGGTTACCGATTTTGGATAACTTTTAACCCTAAATGCCCCAACAAACACCACTAACAAATACATTGATTCTCACTACCACAAACCTAGAGAGCGTTGCATAGTTGACCTACAACTAAACACTTATTCAACCTCATGCCATTGCGAGTGCACTGTGGAACACAACAGAAGTTATCGTACTGTCAGAGCTTTTCCTGAGGAAATAGTGTCTGGTTCCCATTCACTTTCATTGTCTATTCCTTAGTGTGGGATGTTTTTAGTTTATACCTTTATTACTGTGCAGTGCCTATGAAAAATAAGCTACTTATTTCCTCAATGCTCTTTCAATCTGTGTTTTCCTTGTGCACATAATTTGGAACCCTTCCGGGGTAAACAAGTTCAAACTACCAGAAAATATCTGCCTTGCTCCTTTGTGTGTTTTTCTTTTCACATGCTGCACGCGGTGTTTATTTAGCTCAAATGTTTTTGTGATCCCTCCACTGGCACGTGCAACGAGACTTATTGTTGACATACTGCAGTGCAGGATTTTACAGCCTTGTGATACCGAGCCCTACCTGAGAGTGTTACTCGGCCCTTCCCTGCTCACAAACCCCACCCACATACACAAAAATACTCACACCTGGACACACATGTGAGGCCACAAAGGTTAAAGAGACAAATGACAATATGAATAACAGGACATGCCCATTATTAAACCAAACCATAGTGTCGGGCGCAGCTGTTTTTAGAACCAGTTTCTTATGATTGCAATACAGTCTAAGGCTTTAATAAGATATTAATCTAAAATGTGTATGCGAGAAGCTATTTTTGTCTTTGCCCTGCCCATTATGAAAATAACCAGTTTGGACAATATGCAAAGACAATACCAATTCTACAAGCTAAATGAGGAGCTGTGCACATGTCATTGCAATCTGGTATAAATTAGGGTCAGTGGAGGCACCAGCATTAATTGAAGAATCAGCATCAGCAGGTCTCTTTGTGAGCTTAGGCAGCCCATGCAAGCCCTAATCTGCTAGTGAGCAAAGGCACGCGTAGAAACGTGAGGACTTTGCAGGGACAATTATTCCCTCCTCCCTGGTCTCAAACACTGGCATGGTCTCCCTTTCTCCCTCCCTTGAGGAAAATAGCTAAAATACTCTGCCTTGCGTGACCGCAATGTCTTGTACATTTGCCTTGATGTAAGCCATCTTAACACTTCTGCAAATTAGCATGATGAAAGCACATACTGTCACGTTTTAAAATGTTTTAGAACAAGCATGACATTTGCTTTCTTACTAGGAAGATGTACTCGATTAAATGGGTTAATACAGAAAAAAAAAGTGGGTCAAAAATCACACATTTAAGGCAAAACGAGTCCTCAGACCCCCATTAAATATTATATTCTTTCATATTAAATGTTATATATTAAATAAATAAATTATATATATACTACATAAATAGATGGATTGACTGCAGCCTTAAACTGCCATAAACTGTCTACAATATAATTATTAGCATTTTCCACTCACTGTATAAATAACAAAAACACTGAGGTCCTAGGCATAAAATACGTTTATAAAATCCTAAACTGCCTTCTAAATCTCTGAAAGCTAATCCCAAAAGTACATTTGGATAGGTCATTTCGTACAATGCAGAATGTTCTCATGCTGTCATGAAGCTGTTTATGCGAACCGCTCCAGAGAAAAAACTTGCATGAGGCGGGGAAACGTGATGAGGCGCTACACTGACTGCATGAAATCGCTGACCCACTAACCAACCTCCTCTTTCTAACGTACAATCTGCATCAAAACACAGAATCACTGAAAGAAGCAGCGAGGGCGGGGGCGTGGAAATCACGCGCTGCACGCGGCTGAAAGAGCGCATGCACGTGAGGACGATTGTAGGCGCGAGGGATGCTTTCAGTGGGAAGATACGCGCGCTCTGCGCTCCCACAAGCAAAGCTAAAAGCCTAGCGCCTCTCCTATAATCGAAAAGCGCTATAAAATAGAGCAAGCGGCTATATAAAGTGGTGGGGGGCGGGTGGATGGTCCGTTACCCTGCATAAAGCGAACTTCTCATTCACCTCGTGTGAACTCGCGCCACAGATGCATTTAAACTATTGGAACGTGTTACAGAATTCCATAAACGTCACAACGTTTGTTTTATACAAATAATGAAAATAATGGAACCATATTAGGCTAATAAAAATTATTGAAGATCCCGTTGTTGTACAATAGACACATATTCAACAGAGGTTTCATAAGTGGATTTCTAAAGCCTCTGAGGTAGTCAGTAGGTTAGTAAACCAAACCATATTTGCAATAGGTTTGCATAAAGGACAAAAAATAAAACTAGAGTGCCTGCTCTAGTCTCTTTGATTACAAGTTGATTCTATTTTCATATTATCAAAACCTTAAAATGACTTCTTGTAGTTAAGTCAGTTCGGCTAATATTGACTTTCTAAATGAGATATTTCTATATGAAGCACATTAAAACCGTATACTACATATCAAGTATTTTTAAATTCCTTCCAGGTTTAAAAATAAGTGTTTTCAACCTGTTTGTAAGACTGTATAGCCTATATCAAGCATCATATTGGTTATTGGACATATAGCAATTCTTGGTATCAATCAAATTGCAATGTTGTTGTCTAAAGTCAAGCTGATGTAATGTGTTTACAGTACGTGATAAACACAGAAAATCTGCTTCCTTGTTTCCTGTTGACTACCACTTAGAGATAAGGTGTTCAAATGTTATTACTTCCCTGTCTTTAATGACTTTATGCAGCATGTTATTTGTTGAGAGGGTGTGCCAGGCACGAGACAGTGTTTCCATCACCTGTTCCGGAACGTGACTGCAGCTTTTGTAAATGAATCAGCTGTCAATTAACAATGAAGTGGACTTGGTTGACTGAGCCATGTAATTGGCCCTTGGCTAACCCTAGGTATTGAACCACTACTCAAATCAGCTTAACCGGTTAACCTCCTTGGATGAAGGCTAGTGCATACTTGAGTAAAGTTAAATTATTTTAAGCTTTAGTAAATAAAAAATGACAAACTAATGCATCTTTAGTGCATGGCCACCCATGTTTCTCAAGAGCTCACTGACTTTCCCTAAATGTTGGTAAAAAAAGTGAACAATGTCTCTCGCTTTTCTATTCATTTTATTGTTGCATGGTGTTTGTTTTGAATATCTCCTGTGATTAATAGCTGTACTCTAGTTTACACCGGTAAAGTGGGCTGATATGTCAGAGCCAAGTTTGACAGCGCACTAGGACCACATGCATACACGTGAGTTTGTTTTCATGAACAGTAGCAGGAAGTTTCTAAGCAGATCCCGTGAAAGCAATCACACAGGGTTTATGACAGCAGTTACAGTAGTAATTCATAAAAATTTCATAAACATTACCATACCATAAACGTATCACCATCATTTATGTGATTCATATATTGGACTAGACTGATGCTATATTTAGATGCACTTTGTAGTCTTTATGCTGCACTGATGATGAGTCTAACCAGCGCAATCATAAAAGCAAAAGCATACCAATGCCTTCATGACACCTGCTAAGATCATTACTGCAAACCAATATGTATCACGTAATTCACTCTGGCACTATTAAACGTGTTGTTTTGAATATAGTCAAAATGCAACTTGCAGCTTTTAAAGTGAACTGCATTGTGCATCTAAACACAGTTCAGTCAGTTAACACATGGCTTGTACATTAATTTAGTTATAATGTATCAAAATGGACAGAGTACTATTTCATTTATTAATTAGTGAAACAATATCACCTTTACCACTGCCACCAATGAAAATATTATTAGTAATAATAATAATATTTATAATAATGCTAAAGCTTCTGGAATGAACACGTCTAATATCCTCAGCACTGTTCATTAAATTGTGACTTTGAACGCCATTAAATCGGAAAACCCATGAATTTCATTCATATGAAATGCCAGGCTGATTATAATAAACATAAGAAGCACAATCACCATCATCGATACAATGCAATTTTCAGGAATAATAAATAAATAAAAGAAAATTGTATTAATTAATTAATTAAATATGCTATAACAGTATAACATTGCATTATAAAATCATTGTTAAAACTAAATAATAATAATAATAATAATAATAATAATAAATATATTACTTACCAGGACTGTTGTCCATTCTTGATATGTTTTTCAAGATCCTCTGTCTTCAGAAGTATTATCTTCAAGAAAGTCTGTGTGTGTCAGTGTGTTAAAGTCTGGAGAAAAAAGTCACGAAATGCCTGTACAAACAGTGAGCAGTCCGAAGAAGGCAGGCAGTGTCTCGAGCACAGAGCATTTGGCAGCGGAGCCCAACAGAAAGAGTCGAGTCGGTCACAGGTGTGCAGATGCGATCTGCTCTTGATGTAGAGTGAAGGACGCGTTAGGTGTGCAGGGTGATGATGTCTCTCGTCTGTCCTTAAACTGCCATCAGCATCTCTGTGGGACTGTCAAACTCCAATTTCACTCCTGGCCAAGTACACACCCTTCCACACCCACATCAATCACGTTTTAAGATGACTGACAAATGTGACTGGATTTAGGGGAACCGTCAGCCTCTGTTGTTGTCTTTGGCGGGGATTTATCTCACTCTAACGTGCCCCATGATCTCCTAGCTTTCCCTTTCCTCTTGATCCTGGCGTGCGTTTTCATTGGCGGGAGTGTAAGCGCCGAGCTGAGCTGGATGCGCTTATTCGAGCGCGCTACGTGCTGGTAAAGCCACGCTGCATGTGCCCTCTGCATGTGCCGTGGAAAGCGCTTGTCCTACTGACACACATTTTATGCAAAACACAGCGTGAGACTAGGCGACATGAGAGGCTTGCACATGGACTGCAGGAGGGGCTCTGCGTGACTGCTGCAGAGCGCGTCCTTTAAAATCGCTTTCAACATGTGAATGAGGCATAGAGTCATGGCATAAACAAGTGCATAAAAAAACTTTATTTTTAAGCGATGTACAGTAACATAGTATTTATATTGGGGGAAAAAAATAAATAACATGTACAGTATCGATATTAAATAATTGTTTTGGACAGTTCATATTTATAATATTTTGAATGAATTATGTGACAACTTTCCGTAATAAGACCTAGAACTAAAAAATCTTTTAGGTGAATGTGGCTTTGTTATGCTCACTTGTTTGCCTAATAGCAAAAAAAAAGGCTGATTTAGGAATTTTAGATTGAAGAACAGAATTCAAAGAATGTTTTCCCATGTAAAGAGGGTCTGAAGCTTTCTAGAAAGGGGAAAGGGGGGACAACACACACACACACACGCTTACCACTGAAAACTGTACAATATGCTCTTGTGGTAATTTCCTTGTGTGACAACTAGCCCCAGTCTTCACTCTATGTACAGTGCATGCATACATACAGGGAAGACTGGGTTAGTCGTCACACAAGGAATCCTGCCCAATCCTGTTCCTGCTTTCAGGGCAGCTCCAACCCTGACCAAACACAACTAAACCAACTAATTCGTTTCTGAAGTAGGACTTAATAATTACAGACAGGCGTGTTTGATAAGTGGGTTGGAACTGAGCTCTGCTTAGATAGATCTCCAGAACCAGGATTGAACATCTTTGCTACATAGACTGGGGCTAGTTGTCCTTGACGGGCCAATACAGTATATAAAAAATGTAAATTCTACAGATATTTTAATAATATCTGCATATAATTAAATCTGTAATTAATTTTTGTAATTACATTTATCCATTAACCCACGCTTAAAACTACCCATACCACCAAACCTGTGCCTAACCTTAACTGTATCCCACCTCACAATTACAAAAGTACATTGTGCTTATATTTTGATGTAAGTACATAGTAGTTAAGGCTACTTAATATAAAGTGGGATCTACACACACACACACACACACACAGGGTTTCTTTTAGTTTCTCAATAGCTGGTTCTGCTTTAATAACAGCACGTGCCTGTGCTACTGTTATTAGAAACAGATTTTAGGGGGTAATGATTTGTAAATAACATCCTGTTTAAACTGAAAGTACAACAAAACAGCGTCCTCTTGTGGTGACTAAACGCACATGGTTGTTTTTCTGCTCTGGAGTCAATTTATATTATTACAGGGGCGAGGCCAGAAATGTGTAAGTGGGTGGGCCTTCATAAAAAAGGATGGGCAAGACAAACAAGACAAACAAACAATAAAATGCTCTTCCTCTTCCTTAAAATGATAAAAGTATAATGACAGTAAAAACATTGTTTGAAACACACCCTTTTATTATTTTTAGAAAGTTAAAAACACTAATTATAATGTACATAGTTTCCTTTCCATCATCATCACAAATTGTCATTGTGACAGAAGTATGGTATTCACCTATAAGAGGGACAACTAACAAACTGCCTGCAATTGAACATGAAAACTTTCATTTTATATATATATATTTTTAACTTAATAGAAAGTTACAATGTGATTTATTATTATTGTTGTTGTTATTCTTCAATAAATTAAATCTCTGTGGTCAATTGCCAGCTTTTTACCAGGTGGGCCACAATTGAAAGTGCTTTAGTGCTGTGTCTTTTTTGTCGGTTAAAAAATTATAAATATTAATATAAAATATATGAATAATTTATAATAATACTTGGCTGTAAAAATATATAATACCATAGTTTATTTGGCATAAAATATATAATATAGGCTAATCATATATGCATTTGAAATAGTTGAAAAGCTGAAACCTCATGCAATATCGTGCAAGTAAAATATGTATTGTGTTGCCCTTTATGATGTATTGTATTATCTACAATGCTAAGCAATAACTCTTATACACTGTAAAATTTACTAAATGAGAGTTGGGCAATGCTACTTGAACATTTTAGGTACAATTAACCCTCTATGGCATGGTGTAGCCCTCAGGCAACAAACCACAATTTTGGCCCACACAAAGCCCCTTTAAATTTTTACCAAAAAAACATCACAGTAAAAGTCCGATGACAAGTCTGTAAC
>JAUMHQ010000089.1:17535750-17545750 GCA_032361165.1 Enteromius paludinosus | reverse complement strand
GAATCCGTACGCCCCGCTCTTGTGGCCTCCGCTGTACGGTGCCTCTGCCTGTCTGGGGGCGTTTAAGAGTATACGGTCGGATGTGTCAATCCGTCTTAGCGCTGATCGACAGCAGGAAGGCTAATGTGGAAAGTTAAAGTAGCTTTTAAAGTAGAGCGCTGTGAGCTTAGAACGAAGGAGTGGAAATATTCAGAAGTGTAGACAGGAAATGAACCCAAACCGCTGTACCATCCCAAATCCGTCACAGCTTTGGAGAAAGAATGGATTGCGGTTTTAGCCAGGCAGAGGGAGGAAAAAAAATAACTCACCATCGGCTCCGGTGGTTAATGCCTCCTATGACGCCTTGGTTTTTTTTAATGCTGCGTACCAGCCAGGAATGATTTCTGCTGGCTGTCACACAGGTCACACTTTTGGAATAATATGCTGCTCAAGAAACATTTCTTATTAATAGCAATGTTGAAAACAGGTGTGCTGCTTCATATTTTTGTGGGGCAGCTAATCAGTACATTAGAATGATTTCTGACGGATCATGTGACACTGAAGACTCACTGTAGTAATAATGCTGAAAATGCACCTTTGCATCACAGGAATAAATTAAAATTTACGTATATTAGTGCTGTCAAATGATTGACATCTGCGATTAATTGCATTCAAAATAACGTTTTTGTTTACATAATATATGCAAGTGTGCTGTGTATATTTATGACGTGTATATATAAATGCACACACAAGCATGTGGGTCAAAGTCGTTAAGATATCTGCATCAAACGAATGCGGAATTTCTTATGTCCATAGAAAGCACATTAATTGTAAATTAAGTATCAACTTTTAAGGTTTCAATAAGTTGTTGGATAATAAAATGTCAAAATTAGGTTGCAATAATGTTACATTGTCATTCAGTGTAACACAATATTTAATGTCACTGAATGACATTTTAGTGGGTAAATTTACTGATTTAAATTTCAATTTAAATCAGGAAACAATGTGTGATATTACCTTTGGGCTCAGAAAAATTAAAAACAAAATTGCGATTATTTTAAACAAAAAACGTTTACATATTTTTGGAGAAAAAACACAATTTAAAGCCCTTTTACACTTTTTTTTCGTCTTTGACCCATGTATATATTTCAGAAAAGTGTTAAGTTTAAAATGTAAAACATTTATTTATGATATAAATTCTATTGATATAAAAACAGTCATGTAAATACTTGTACATATTTTCAGAATATATACGTGTGTGTGTGTGTATTTATACACGTATGCAAACAAAAACGTTTATTTTGAATGCTATTAATTGTTTGACAGCACTATTTTAAATTGTATTATAACTATATTAAACTATACTATTTTTACTGTGTTTTCAATCACATAAATGCAGCTTTGTTGAGGATAAATGACTTCTTTTTAAACCAACGTATTATTACGAACTTCTGACCATTAGTGTAGGTCTCAAATTGTTGTTTTCCAAGCGAGAACGCGATACCTTCGGTGACAGGGACACTTGATCGGCTAGAAGCAATTCTCTCCTGAGTTGAAATGGATACTTTTTCTTTCTCTAAACACAACCTGCTTACCCTTTTCACAGTGGCAAACTGCAGTACTTTAGAGGAGAGCAGACGTCACCCGCCCGGCTCGGCCCAGCCCCGAGGAGCCATGAATCACATAGAGCTGATTCTGTCAGAGATACACAGCGCATCACCCAACCATGCCAGGAGCATTTTCTCTCTTTCTCTCTCTCCGTCTCGCTCAATCTTTCTTTTTTCTGTGGCTAATAGGCCTCAGCATGCTCTGCTAATGATGTGTTTGTTCTGTGAGGAGCAATGTAGAAACGGTGGCGAAATCAGGCTTTTGGAAAGTCCCAGCCTGTTCTTCTAATCCCTGTAAAAGTCGGGTCTGCGGTGGGTGCCCGCCGTTGCCCCCCTCTTGGCTCAGAGCGGGTTTGAATGAGCGTGTGTGTAAGGGTCAGCCAGAGAATAGCAGTAATGAGAGAACATGTGTGTATGTACTTATACATATGTGTGTATGTGCGCCCCGGGGGCCCGTGCCAGAGAGAGAGAGGGCGAGGGCCCTAGAATGAGCTCACTTTCTGCACAGCCCGCCTGCCATAAAAGCAGAACATACTCTGTAAAACTCTTTGCCGATGTGACTCATGAAAATACGCAGGCGCCAAGTGTTTTATTAATTCATTATTGTGTTTGGGAAAATTCTAGGAACACACAGATCCCTTTTCAATCAGTTCCCCTCTTTTCATATGGCTGCATGAGATTTGGATTTTCCCCGGCTCCCTTTTTTCCCTCCTCCTTTTCCACTATTTTTCTGCTTTCTTTTTCTCTCCCTGTAAAAGCTTTTTTGGGCGTGATTTTGATGTTTTTCTCCGCTGTCTCTTTCTCTCTCTCCCGCAGTTCGTCTTGTTTCTTTTCTTCTGCTTTTTGTTTTATTCCCAACGTTCTCCTTATTTTGTTTCTTGATGTTCTTACTACTGGTAAGAGTCAAAAGTTCAGAAGACTTAGAGTTAATGCATGAGTGAAATTGTATTTTCAGCAGACCCTTTTTATTTTGTGCTGTATTTGGTCCAATTATTTATTATGCAGAATTTTTGTGATCTCCTCTTCTAATTGATTTGATTAATGCCGTAAAAATAAATAAGTAAATAAAATATTTAAACAAGCAAACAAATACATAGTTAAAAAAGGCATTAAATAAAAAAGTAATACAAAATATTAAATACGTGCACTACGTTTAAAAAAACAAGTAAATATTTAAATGTATATTCATTAATTTAAATAATAATCTTAATTTGAGAAAATTTGAAATAACCAAAAATACATCTAATTTTATAAATAATTACATTAAGATGTTAAAAAAATATACATTTAAATTATTAAATAAAAACATTTTAAAACGCATAGAATAAATACATGAATGCATCAAATACATATAAATAAAACATTAAAAAAGAAGTAAAATATACCATATTTCAAAGATTTATCTAATTGTATCTTATCTTAATTGACTCTGTTAGCATATAATGATATCTGATTATATTTCATGCCTTGCATGTGACAGTAGAAACATTTCAATCGAAATAGAAGTCTGGTAACGTTCCCGGTGGACATATAAAAAAATATTTCCTAACCTTGACTGATATGTGTGGAAAACATAATTATGCTATCATTTTAGTTCACAGTAACGCTTTCAGTTCAGCAAATAGCACATTTGGCCTGAGAGCGAGCAGCTCCACTCCGCTTCAATTGCGAAGAATTTATCCTATGCTGCCTCGGTCTCCAGAGTAAACACGTTGACTTCGGCAATGTGTGGTTTTGAATGGTGAGCTCTAAATGATATCTGTTACATATGGAACAGTTCTGAGGGGTCACGGACGGAGCTGCAGCGGGAGTGGGAGGGGGGTTGGGGAAGGGGGTGGGGGCGATCCGGGCAGGGATGGGTTCGAGGGCACACAGTCGCAGATGAAAACCAGACCTGGAGAAAAAGAGAGAGCGCAGGAGGAGGGGGAGAGATGGCAAGGCCTTGTTGTGGCTGGCTATGGGCGTGTCTGCAGAGCTCCTTCCTTAGACGTGGCCACCCTAGCTTGGATGCACATGTGGAAGAGTTTACTGTAATGGAACTCTAAATTAGTGGTGGTTTGAAGCTGCCTGCAGCAGTAGGCTGTAATTAACTGGCTCTGCTGAAAGAAACAGAACCAGAGAGGCTGGAGGGAGTGTGTGTGTGTGTTTGTGTGTGTGTGTGTGTGTGTGTGTGTCGGGCAGATGTGTATACTGGAGCAATGAAAGAAAATGGCACACTGAAGGAGAAAATATTTGTTTCAGCATGTATTAATGAATGTTTTTGCAATACCTTCTTCCAGAAGATTCAGTTCTACTTTGTTCTTCAGGCACTATTTTTTTTTCTTTAGTTATATGAATGCTTTATAAACATTTAAATCATACTTGCATCACTTATTTTCTTCGTCACTTCAGCTTTTCAAATGCAATTTAGGTAAAAACTCTGTTGTAGCATAATTTGCAGAATTTTGAAAAAAAAAAGTATGTATTTATATGTATATATATGTATATATATATATATATGTGTGTGTGTGTGTGTGTGTGACTTGGTTGCACAGTGTGAAGGAATCCGTTAAATAAATAGATATCTATATATATAAAACAAAATTTTGCCTTAGACTACAAACTGAGTCAGCTTTTTATATTCAGTATTTAAAAAATATCTTGTCCATCAAATGATATCATGAAAAAATGCACGAGAAAACTTTTACTCAGTCTCGTAATGCCTGCATATCCACTGTTGGAGATTGTTCATAGACAAATTAAACTAATAATAGTTTGAAAATGTATTTTAAGAGCGTAAAAGCGCCCAAGAAAAACCCTTGAGGTATGTGCGTGTAGCACTTGGAAAGAGGTCTCTTTGGGTTTCATTGTGTGGATTACAGTAGAGCTGTGTGCATCTGTTATGGAAAGGGAGCTCAGTATTTCTCTGAAAGGCTATGTGTTCAGGTGCAAGTGTTTTTATGCGACAGTGAGAAAGAGACTGTTTGAATGTGTGTTTTGGAAAGCCCAGGCTTCTTTCCTGGCCAGAGTGCTGCCCCCGTAGTGCCCCCCAGTGCCCGGACTCAGTCACTGAATCTGTCTCCTTTTTCTTTCTTTCTTTCGACTTGGTCTATGTTTATGCCGAATTCATGAGCACAAATTTTCCCTTGCTTTTTGCCCCGATTCACAAACCACAGCACTTCCAAAAAGTGCTGAATTCTTTGGCTCAGCTCATTTTTCAAAAACCACATTTAAACAACAAGCCGCCAGCACCACCCACTCATAAAAATCACTCAAGGGAGAAGGAACAAAAAATGGAAAGGGACAACCCACGAGTGCAGTGATGAAGATAGGTTTTGTCTTATTGAAAAGGGATGCCTAAAAAAGGCTCTTGTTTTCCAGTGCAGATAATATCAGAACATCCTTTTACGAGAAGCAACATTTAGTGAGGTTTCTGGTTTCGTTTTTTGACAAACACCTTTGTGTGTTTGCGAAGGGAATCCAATGGAAGTAAAAGAGTTTGCCTTCCTTTCACTCCTTCTCTTCCAGTTCCTCATCTTCTCCGTTGGAGGGTCCGTGAGAGGCCGACTGTAGTCGTGCAGGGCTGAGGGACTGGCAGCACAAACAGAGAAGCTCTTTCTTGTGGAGTTTGGGTGATTTAAATCATATGGAATAGCCTGGAAACACCACAATCGTCTGGACACCTTTCAAAATGGAGCAGACAAGAGCGCTCTCTTTCTCCCTCCCTCTGTTTCTCTTCTCCTGCCTCAACCTAACTTTTTCCTAACCGCTTTATTACTTCCCTCCCTCCCTCCCCTTCATGTCTTTTTTTGCTCTCTTTCTTTTCCTCCCTCCGTTTTTACATATCACCCCATCGTTTTCCCTCAGACTCCACCCTCCTCTCAAACACACAAGCGCTCTTATGCGCTGGCTTGTTGTTAAACCGATGTGAGAAACTCGCAGATTGCTGTTTGTGAGACGTTAGGGGTTCTTAAAAGATTAGTTCATCCGGAAATTAGCATTCTGTTATCACTTATTCATGCTCCTGTCGTTCCACACCTTCCACTACTCACATTTTCCATGAAATTTGAATGAATGGAGCTGGAGTAAAAGTGTTTTTTTTGTGCTGTATATGATAGCTTTGGAAGAGACAGATCATTTATTTTTGAAAAGTCTTGACATCTGCGTCACGTCCTTGAACAAATCACTCATCTAAGTTGTTCTGTTCAATAACTGGGCTGATCTGATGATCTGAATGATTCCTTTTTTAATTGGTCTGGTCCATTTAACCTACTGAGTCAGTGATCCAGTCGCTGACTTTTTTTTTTTTTTTTTTATGTTCACTTGACTGGAAAATAATGAGTGAATGATGAAGAATGAGAGTAATTCAGCTTGAGAGTGAGCAAACTGAACTGTTTTACTACTGTTTCGAATTCGTTGTACAAATGCTTAACTTATCATGTGTGTTTCCTTCTGAAGGTACATCCTGTCGTACGAGTGAAAGCCGAGCCGTGACACAGATCTGAGAAGTTTGCCAACATTGTCACACAGGCCGTTGAAGCGCACGACAGGCCCAACCAGCCTTTGGCAATCAACCGTCGCCATGGCAACCAATAGGGAACGGCAGGTGGGTCACATGACCGGCTTCCCACCTGCTGTCTACCCCTTTGCCTTCAATTCCATGCGAAGCCACTCCCCCTTCGACCTGCTGACCAATAGTAGCCTGTTTGGGCGGTTTGGGGCAGACCTCCCCAAAGAAATGGCAGCGTTGTGTGAGTATTAAACCTGTTCTGCTTTCGTATATTAGCAAATTTCGTCTTCGATTCTTATGAAACATCTTGATTTGGGGTGTATGTTTGTTGTATAAAGCTATTAAAAGGTTGAGTTTTAATGCAGATCTGTGCTAAAGAGTTGAATCTTAACATTGTATAGTGTTTTTTGTATAATAATGTACATAAAACAGAATGCAATTTGCATTGAAAAACTTTAAAATAGTGTGCTAAATGACCTGTTATCAGATTTATGGCTAATATTGCATCTAGGTTAATCAGATTGTAATTGTGGGATGTGTGCAGTATGCACTGTTGGATGCTGCACATCTTGGTAAAAAATAGTAGGCCATGCAGTGCGTAAAGCATAGGATAAGTAGTGTGATATTTACGAATCTTGCTTGTTTTGCTGTGAATTTGTCAGAGGAGAAAGCAAACTGACTCTTTTACTGTATTGTTCTTGACTATTGCAAGTGTTTGCTAGCTAGCTAGTCTTGCTCCCTGAAAAAAGGGCATTTCTTGCAGGTGTTTGACCTCAGAGAGAGAGAGAGAAAAAAGTCCAGCATTTTAGCTTTAGTGTCACAGGGGGCGCTGTTTTACACCCGACAGCAGAGGGAAAGCGTATGCAAGACAAGATAGAGAAACAACAGATGGCTGAGAGAGAGGAAAAGAGCCATTTTATTCCAAAGTAATACTTTTTGCCGGTTTAATATATCAAGTTTGTACATTTTATAGCATTCCAGAAAATGATCGGGTTTCTCAAACCAGCTGTCACAGTTTTTCATCAAGAGATATTCTCAGTTTTTAGTTTTTTTTTTAAGCTGAGGTGTAGTACAATAACTGGCTCTTTAGATTCAGAATGTGTTGCAAGAATGCGAGCCGTCTGTGGATTTTTCTTGTTTAGACAGTAGCTTTGGGGAAAACACAAGCCACAGACATCTGAAATCTCATCTCGAGTCCTGAGGGGAGAATCTGTGATGGGTTTGGATGGCAAGAACAAAGCAGAAGTCTACGCTTTCCCCCTCCTCAAAACACACGCATGCACAGATATACTCTACTCGCCGTCTCCTGCTGTGCCGCTTTTACTCCTCTGCAAGTCTGAACAACACTCCAGCCTTTTAGATGTCAATCAGTACCCACCCTTCCTACAGCTGCCCACCTAATCCAATAGGTATTTACAGAGAGAGGCAGAAAGAGAGAGTGAGGGAGGGGTGATGGAAGCACCTGGGGATGACGTCCTGGTGCGGTGGAATCCAAGAACACACCCTGCTGTGAAAACACACTGACAGATACACAATAAACAAGTCTCCTCTGTCTCCTGGTCCTGAAAATGAGAAACATATTTCGCCTCGCATATGCAGACGGCCTGAATACAAAATTGCCTTTGTGGGAAACGTGTTGTAAAAGTCACAGGAGTGTTTGAAAATCTGGGAGATGATCGGAGGAGCTTGACGAGGCAGATGTTGATTAGCGTTGTCAGCTGCGGCTTTAGCTTTAACATCCTTTTGAAGTCAGCGTGAAATTAGAATTTATCTTATTTACATTTTTCTTTTGCTTACAGTTTTTCTTCCTAGTCGTCAAAATGATAAAACATGCTCTTCCCCTTAAACTCTTTTCCTTTCCGCACGACCTATTGGAGAATGTTAACCAATGGCCAAATGGCGTTGTTTGAGCAAATTCATGTTCAATCTGGCTCTATTATGATTTATAGTACTGTTCCAAGGTTTGGGGTCAGTAAGATTTTTCCCCCGCCAAATGTATTCAACAAGGATGTATCAAATTAATCAATAGTGACATTAAAGACATTTATAGCAAACATTTCTATTTTTTTTTACTTTCTATTCAACTGGAAATTACATTGCATGGTTTTCACAAAAATATTGAGCAGTACCGTTTTCAATATAGATACTAATCAGCATTATAATGATTTTCGAAGGATCATGTGACACTGAAGACTGGAGTAATGATGCTGAAAATGTTGCTTTGTATCGCAAAAAAATATTATATTTTAAAATGTATTCAAAATAGTGCTGTCAAACGTTTAATTGCAATTAATTGCATCCAAAAAAAAAGTTTTTTACATAATATGTGTGTATACAAATTTTTATTTTATTTTATTTTTGGATGCAATTAATCATTTGACTGCACAAATTAAAATAGAAAACCGTTTTTAAATGGTAATAATATTTCACAATTTTACTGATCAAATAAATGCAGCCTTGGTGAGCATAAGATTCCAAATGTTTAATGCCGTTGTATAACCTCAATTTTTCATGGTGCAATCAAGTCCCACCTTTCACATTGAAATCGGTAAAAATACATTGTAAATTGTAATTCATGTTGACTTTTTAAAAGTCAAATTTAGCTAATTTTTTTTAAACTGGAAGCAGTTTCTGCCTCGCTCTGGCTGTTTGCATATCCAAAAGCACATCGGTCCCTGAGCAATGCCAGGAATTGGGTGAGAGTCGAGACCACAGAGGCCCTAATTTGCTTTTGGGGACGCCGTTTGACATTCTTTTTAGACAGGCATGTCACAAGTTGTTTTACTGAGCCATTCTCATCCCTGGCTCTGAGACGAGGGGAAACAAAGGCAGACGAGCAACCAGTCCGCTGCTGTTTTTGCTTTTTTTGCGGAGTTGGTTTAACAGGCCTTTTCATTGTTGTCAGAGCTGTCTGTTGGCTAGACTGCGAAAATTCCCAACTCATAAAGGCACAACATACCGAAGGCCCTGTCTTTAAGTGTGTCTGCGTTGTTAGTCCTGCATTCTTCCCTTGACTGGTGTGTATAATTTCCCAGAGAAGACAAGTCTTGCTTTGGCCTACTTCAGATAGGTGTGTTCAAGCAGATATGCTGATGGGTTCAGTCAATTTAGAGATGTGCAGTTGGCACATGTTGATGTCACACACACTTTTTTAAAGTCACTTTTCACAGTTTTCTACAATTCTATTGCATTGTTTGCAGTAGCGCAGTGATAAAGTGAGTTATGTGTCTACATTTAGAATTATGCATTTGACAGATGCTTTTATGCAAAGTGACTTGCGTTGCATTTAAGTATAGGTACTGTAAGAGAATTCATGACCTTAGCATTGTTATTGGCATGCTCTACTATTTGAGGTACGGTAATGTAGACCAAATCATAGACCTTTCCCGGGATCGGAAGATGTATTCTTAAAGCTGATGAAAACAGGAACTTTACACCAGCATTTTTCAACTGCTCTAATCGGCCTGTGGACTGCAGGGAAAAGCAACACTAAAGGCAAATAATACAAATGGCACACACAAAAAACATGGCAGTATTATTATTTGTATTGGATTGCATTGCATCAGTTTTATATTAGTATCTTTGAAATATTATTGCAGTTTTTATGAACATATACATTTATTTCTTTTTTTCTTTTTTCTTTTATTTAGTTCTGGTTAGATGTTGTGTGAGTTTGTGTATTCATCAAGCCTCGCACTATTTGATACTATTTAGAATCCTGTTTTTACCCAGTTTCCTAGAATTAACCGTAAAACTGAAATGAGTTGCAACTGGTAATGCAAAGTTTTAAAAAAGCTAATTTAAAAATTTTTTTTAACTGGAAACAATTTTTGCTTCACTTTTGGCTGTTTTTGTATCCAAAAAACAATGCTAAATGCAAAAAAAAAAAAAAAAATAAAAAAAATAATATATATATATATATATA
>JAUMHQ010000089.1:17491655-17524087 GCA_032361165.1 Enteromius paludinosus | reverse complement strand
TTATGTTCATGTACTGAACTGTTATTATTCAACCATGCCAAGGTACATTCAGTTTTCCATTCTATGGCACCTTTAAAGTAAATGAATACTTTTGTTCAGCAAGGACACATCGCATTGATCAGAAGTCATGGTAAAGACGTTTATTAGGCGTTTCTATTCATCGAATCCTGAAAAATGCATCACAAAAATAAATAATTATATATCATTTTTAAAATGTATTGATGAAAATGAAATGTTGGTGAGCAGAAGAGACATTATTAAAAATGTGCCTACCTTGAACAGTAAAGAATTCTTTAGTGTTAAAGCATAAACCTCAAGAAATCTTGTTAGATTTATGCTCAAGATAATGTTAATAGTGAAAAAAAACCTTCTTCATTTTGAAATCCTTGTGCAGTTAACATATTCTTTTTAAGTTTTTCTGATATTTTACTCCCAAGTTTGGCTCCAGGTTAAAAATACTTACAGCTTCCTCTTTCCACCATTGTACTTTTTAATCTGTTCTTCTGTTAGTTCTTTTGTCACCCTCAGCCTTTATGACACAACAATTAAACGAAGAACCTCACTGTTACAATTGATGTACTTTACTGTCTGCTCAAACAAAAGGCCCATTAAAGTGTCCTACTCTCTCTCTCTTTCTCCCCCACACAAGTTCTCCTCTCTCTCTCTTCTCTGCGCTCTCTCTCTCACTCTTTCTTCCTATCTCTGTCTATGAGGGTCGCCTAAAGAAAATAAATGAGAACCATAACAAAGTCAAGAGCCACAAGATCAATAAACAGCCTAATGAATACCATTCTCAGCGCATGCCCCGACGTGCTCGGAGAAGGACTCTTTGTTTCTTTGGAAGTGTGAAAAAGCAAAGGGGGTTTGGGGAAATGAAAAGCAGAACGCCGCAGAGTGGGAGATTGTGAGTGTATTTGGAAGGAAGGGCAGTATGTGTTTATGGAGAGACAGACCAGCAGCGCAGATTGACAGGAAATGGTGTCTTTTCTTAGGCGGTCGGGCCGTACCACTACCAGCGGGACGACAGGGGTCGGGAGGGGGTGAAGATGGATGAGGCAAGGCCGAGACGCAGGCACCTCTGTTGCTCCTGGCATTGTGTTCAGCTGTTTGCTTGACTTGAACCCTGGTATGGCTCCGTCCACTCCCCAGCTGTTCACTTATTGAAAGCCATTGGCACTGACACTGGCAGAGCTATTTATTTCATTGGATTTTTTTTATTTTTGGGTGGGTCGTAGTACTGATTGCTTGTGTGGAGCAGAGATATATGTGGCTTATTATGGGTAATTTGTGACAAGCAGGTTTATGAGGTTTGCTGGAAAGAATCAACTGGTAGTCTCTGAGCTGCTTGTTACTTGGTCTAGTACTTGAACTCCAAACCCTATGGTCATGGTTTTAAAAACCTGAACAAATTCCGAGAAGTTTCAATCCCGTACCTGGAAAGGTTTTGGAAGTGATTAAAAATACATGTTGTTGAGCTCTGCTTTGAGGTAATGCCTCAGCTGGATATTGCCACTTATCACCATTAGTTTCTCTTATCAATATGTATAATCGCTTACTTCTGGTATTTGACATACAAATGGAAATCTATTGTAGCAATCTCTATGAGAGGATTTTGAACAGCTTGAAAGGTCATGCAAAAAAGGTCATTAGTCAAAATAGTGTGGGTAGTCAATAGTCTGTATAGATGCTACAAGCAGTTGTACTTGAATGAAAACAAGACTGGGACGAACAGAAGTAGTTTTTAATTAATATGTTGCATTTAATTTCATATTTAATTTATTTAAATGTATAAATCATATTTAGAAAAAAATATTTCATTATTTATTATTATTATTCTATTCATTTTTAATTAGAAATTAAAACATTTCTGTGCTTATTTGTTTGTTTATTAATTAATTAATAAATTTTTATTTATAAAGAAGCATTTGTAATTTAAATGTATTTTAAACTACAAAAAATTAAAGTTATTTGAAAAAAAAAAATATATATATATATATATCATTTTTAAATATTACTATTATTTTTTTGTTCACTTATTTATTAATTTATTTATATTTTTTGTGGCAGGAAAGAAAATCAGCTAGGGTTGTTTGGCAAAAAGTCATACAGTCGCCTGGTTGTCTCTAAATTTTGCGGCTGTGCTGCTAAACCGGTTGACTGTTGTCAGGGTAGACGTCATATTTCATTACTTGTAAATGATAATGAGGCTTTGAGAGATCGATGTACAGTCCATTCAAGGTCCTAGATTATATCCAGACACGCATTTAGAAGCTGAGCAGAACTCTGCAGAGAGCTCATTAGAATTACCAATTAGAATCAGATTGCATGCTTGTTTAATAAATATTTGACTAATTTGATAACGCATGTCAAGTCCACAGATTTCCCTCTGGGCCTGATCATGTCTAATTTCCACAACCCTTGCTTCCCATTTTTTGAATCCTCTGAATGCATATTTAAAAGTACACATTTTCAGTGTCTTTAGCGTACACATCAGTCTTACATTTAACCGAGCGGACGCTTCTACCCCTCACAGCCTGATTTTCACGCACGTCAAATGAAATCTGCCATCCGCTGACTGTAGTCCATGGGAAGGGACTCAAATTCATCATGTCTTGGTCGCAAGTGTGAAGACAAGCCCTGACATTCCTTCCCAAGTTCATCTTCCTGTTGGTCTCCTGCTTGGCGTCCTCTAGCGCATGGATTCTCCCCACGCCACTGAATAAAGTTCCTCTTTTAAAAAGCTTCTATGAGGGCCAGAGGGGGCTTTGAATATTCGCCACATACTTAATGAGCTAGAGACAGCAGCGGCCATCAGTCATTTACCCTGTTTTTGTGGAGACAAAGGCGAGAATTTTGCCCTGGCATCTGCTGCTTGCACAATGCTCTCCCTCTCTCTCTCTTTTGCTCGCTCGCTCTGGACTTTAATGTGGTTATGATTAGAGACGGAGCTGAGGGACGGGTTCGGGAGGGTGTGTGTGTAAGGGGGGGGGGGGGGGTTCTCATATGTACTGCAAGGGAAAAAAGGGGGAGGTGCGCAATGCGAGAAAGCATGTTTGTGTGCAGTGCGTGCTGAGATATGAATCACAAAAGAGACAAAAAGAGGCCAGAGAGAATCAAATAAAAGTTTGTCCTCTAACCAGATCAGAGCTGGCAATGCAAACACACAAATACACACTGTGGCCCCTCCCTGTGGCTCTCTCTCTCTTTCTCTCTCTTGCTTAACCCTCTCTCTATATCTCTCCCCCCCTTCTCGATAAGCCTCTCTCTCTCTCTCTCTCTCTCTCTCTCTCTCTCTCTCTCCACCCCCCTCTGTGTGCGCAGGACTGAGGCAGTTGGTTCGCTCCAGTGTGTTTGAGAGCCGCGAGTGCTATGTGGGGCTGTTATTTAGGTCTGTTACAACACGCTAGGAGCAGCTCACCCCGAGCAACCAGCACCGCAGATCAGCCGGAGAGGGAAAGAGAAACAAGCAGCGTGACAGAGAGAGAGAGAGGAAACGCTTACAAGAGCAAAAGCAGCGGGATCAGGCAGCACGTATATCCTGACTAGAGGAATTCCAGCAGGGGATTTAGTGCTGTCGTAGCTGCGGGTGGTGTTATTGTTTTTTTTGGTGACGTGAGACGCTCGGAGGCGGGTGGGCGACTGGGACGCAGCATGTTCGACTGTATGGAGGCTCTGGGCATGGGTCCCCGCCAGCTCTACGATGTCACCAACCGGGGTGCATGCATGCTTCGGAAGGCAAGCCCCTTCTACGCAGGACTGGACCCTTTTGCTTGGACAGGGACGGCCAGCGTTCGCTGTAAGTGGCTTTTCTTGTTCTTTTAAAGGGGCCTCCCGTTGACCACGGGACGTTCGGTGCCAAACGAACCACTCTAGCTGCATTTGTGTGTTTCGGAGATGCTGCTTTGAGTTGATTGTCACGAACAGAGTCTGGTTTCACCGCCGGTGTGGGTAACCTGGTTTTTGACCTTGTCGGTTGATGAAAAGTTAAACAGAAAGGAAGTAATGTGAGAGGGAGAGATGAAAGAGAGAGTGTTTGAGAAAGAGAGGGAGAGAGAGAGAAGTGGGTGGGGGGGAACCTGACACTGTGCTATAATTTCAGTCATGCAGATTGCATTTGTCTTCTTCACTTCACAATTGTGCCTGACAGCTCTGGTATCCCAGCATGCCCGACCACAGCTCGGCCCACACAACAGCATCAAACAAGCGTAAAAGTGAAAAAAATGAGAGGGGCATTACTCAAGTATGTGTCACTGATGAAACTGGAATTGGAAAACGGATTGGGTGATTAGACTCTGACAGGAGCCAAATTGCAAACGGCATTAAATAAGTAGTAAAGAATTGGCGTAAATAATACACTGAGTGAAAAGTTCGCTAAGAGACCTGGACTGCTCTGGACTGATTTTCTCCCTCGGTTTCATCCATTTTATTTTTCCTTCCTCCATTCCAGAACTTAGACAGCGTTTGGCTTTAAAAACAATCATTGACAAAACTGGTCCATTTTCTTAAGGGATCAGTCTGAACTTGGTGGGAGAAAAAACCTCAAATGTCCAGTTGGGTAAACATCCCTGTAACCCTTTTCCCAAAATGCACGGCGCTCTTGCTGTTTTCCATTTGTATTTGTTGAAGCTTCTGCTTTTTGTTCCTCCTTCTCGGCCTCTGAGGGCGACTCATCTGTCTTCATTAATCGTGAAAGACACCAACGTTTCAGTGGCTGTCAGCCACACTGGGTTCTCTTTAATGAAGACAGATGCCCTGTCTGAGCTCGACCCGGAGGGGAGGGGAGGGGAGGGAGGGAGGTCCATAATGCCTCTTCTCCTTGGCCAGGGCCCTGATGATAACAAGATGAAATCTGTTTATTTAATCAGTCATGTCTCACCAACGCTACACAAGCACACCATCAGGGCCCATGTTGGAAAATGAGTCCTCCGATTGCACCGCCGCTGCTTCTCGAATTCTGTTCCTTCCTGGTTCCAGGAAATAGCGGAGATCGAGAGGCAATCGGACAGATCCCACTGCCCTCAGGGAAGAACAGGAGTGGTGTAATGTTACAAGCCACCGTGCCCAGTAACCTCTGTAAACAAGACTGGGCTATCCGACCACAGGATACACAGTTGTTTGTCCTCTTAGACAAGTTAAATCAGTGTTTAGGCCAGTTTTTCATTAAAGGCAGGCTAGCTGCAGTGCATTGTGGGTCAACTTCTCCAAGTGTTACATTTGTCTCACTGTCTCTTAAAGTTTCAGCTTTTTGCGTCTTTATTTGATTAGAGAGCAGCAAAGAGGGGGTGGGGACACACTGCAGGCCAATACTCGAACCTGTGTCAGCAACATTAACACCATGGCATTCTGGGAGATTTTGCCCCCTTTTTATTTAGCACTCTGTAGTAAGAAAGTTTCCTTCTCATAAAAATAGTTTTTCTGCATCTGGTACATTTTGTTTGTACAGTTTGTTGAATTTCAGCCCACAGGTGCCTTTTCTTGGCTTTAGGCAAAGTGATGTCTGTTTCTGCCTGATGTCCTCATGTGACTAAACCAATGTTAAAAAGTCTAGGGTTTTATATATAAATATACACATGTGTAGGATGCATTAAAATGAACAAAAGTGACAGTAAAGACCAAACATTTCCTTTTGAACTTTCTATTCAGCAAGAATATTAAAAAAGTAATTCCAGTATCCATAAAATTCTTTACCAAATGAATGTTTTTCAAGCATCAAATGATTTCTAAAGGCTACAAATGGAGGAATGGCTGTTGAAAATTCAGCTTTTCTATCACAGAAATAAACTGCATTTTAAAAAATAATAATAAAGTTGGAACATGGAAGTTGTTTTCCATTTGTAGTAATATTTCACAATATCACTGTACTAAAGATTTGAACGTCTTGTGTGGTTTTGACGTGCAAAATGTACACTACTGGATTACATTTAGATGTTTCGCTTTTATTTTCACCACGTGATTAAAATGTGCTAGTTTTGTGGTTTGTATTGACTTACAGGAAACTTGAACCACACAGTAAACCACGCTGACAACGAAGGGTCTTCATTTACATTGCCCTACACCACTCACAAAACCCCCTGCTGCCTGTTAGAGGTGAAGAGCGAGAGAATCACAGCCCACTGTCAGTGTGGCCAGTCTTTCCTGTTTTTATGTGCAGCAGTTCAAGACCTTTGCAGTTTTTTAAAATTCAATGTCAGAGGTTATGGAGAGGCTTTGCACGGGCCAATGTCAGCTCTTGTGACTATGTGAGCTGCTCTTGTTCCATCCCTGAAAAGGAAGAGAGCTGAAAGAGCTTTTTTATTGAGCAATCTTTGTAGCATCAGGGCTCTGTTGGGCCATATGTTTCAAAAAAGGAAGCATGCAGGTGATTTAGTAATTCATACATAAAAAAGATAACGTTATTTTTCTCTGAACTGCTCTTAGTTTCCCTTTTTACATGCTAAGAGGTTGCTCATGATGTATGATTGTACAATTTGACAGCTTTTTTTTAGACCTTTAGAAAGGTTTTGTGCACGTTTTTTGGATTAAATGATGGGTTTTTGCTGCATTAAAATAAGGACTAGAATCCAGGATCTTCTTCCTGTCCTGATCATTTGGGCTCATACACACACGCCATTGTTTTCTGCAAAGTGTGCTGTCCACATCAGAGTCTGATAAGCTCTCTGAAACAGAGCCCTGCGTGAAAGACAGGGAAATGAGGGCTTCCTGTGTCCGCTGTCACATGCAGCCCGATCTCATTTTTTGTTTTAATGGAAGTCCTCAATTATTTCGTTATAATTACAAAAAGATTCAATTAAAAGATTAGAGTGCCCAACAAGGGAGGGGAATAAAAAACGATACTTGATTGATTCGATGCTAGTGAGAGTGTGTGTTTCTCAGTGTGTGTATTTTAGAGGAAAAGTGATTGGCTGTGATTCACACTGTTTTCATCCCAGTCCAACAAAAGAGAGATACCCTGTTAATGTTATTTTTACTTCTTATTACTTGTGCTCTTCAATCCTGTACTTCATTGCAAGGGCATATGTGTTGTCAGCCGATAAAAAAATTAAGGATGCACTGATATTAAAATTCTGACTGATAAGCCTATAATTATTTCCATGTTATAGCCGATAACTTATGAACGGCTGATATTTAAATGCCATTTATATTTTGTCTAAATAAATTAAAACCAATCGTTTTGGATGCTACAAGTCAATTTAGTCATCAAAATATAATATAAAGTGATATTTTCACTAAAGTGTTATTAAAGGGGTCATCCGATGCTGCATGCACTTTTACAAGCTGTTTGGACTGAAATGTGTGTTGGGTGTGTGTGTACACAACCACCGTACAATGATAAAGATCCACCCAGTAGTTTCCTTTTGATTTAATAAAAATAAGCTGCCTCGTCTGAAATCAAGCCATTCTCAAATGCAGAGGCCACTCCCACAATGGATGATTGACAGCAGCGTGTCACACAGACTGAACTGGTGTCTTACCTCAGACCCGCCCTGAGTGAGCCGTCATCAGACCGAGATGAAGAGACAAGCAAGACTCCTAAGATATTGAGGTGTTTTGTTGTTGAATGTATTAATGAACATATCAGTAGTCATTTACCCTGACATCTGAATGACTGAAGACGCAGAGGATTAACGTTACGTTTTGTTCTGAAGGGAAATGCGTCCTTGATCAACAAACATGCATTAATGTTTGCGCGAATCATTCATGAGCCAGCCTCACCTATAGAAGCAGTAAGTATAATGTCTTTTAATGAATCTTTGCAAATCGCCTTTCCTAGTAATGTGCTAATTAGCAAGTTTCACTATGAATACGGCTAAAAAAAGATCCTGAGAGCGACTCGGAAAAGAGGGGCGGAGTCAGCAGAGCTGAGCGTTTTATCTTAAAATTTTAATGCAATCTATATTACAAACTTTCTATTAAGACCCTAAAGAATCATATTAGCTTAGGGAAAATTGCCATTGTATGACTCCCTTTAATGCTTTTAAAGATAAACTAAGGATTAGATGATGGCAAAAATAGTAAAAATAAGAATAATGTATCCAATGCATCCCTAAAAGGTAAGCTTATTAAATGTCGAATTTCATAATTATGTGCTTGTGTCTTGTGTTTGCATCTGTGAATAATGCATGTGTTTCAGTGCATTTTGCTAATTTAAAGGCAGTTCAGTAGCTGTGTATGGATGGCCATTGAACTCTAAGAGGGAGTCGAAGACAAACCCAAGAGAGGAGGGCCTGACGCGGCCGCTGAAATTCCACAGTCTGCCGCTGGAATCCATTTTCTGCTGTTTGGGCAGTTTATAATATAACCGGCAGGGTCAAGGAACCATAAATAACAGAGATCTGCCTCTCATGGAAAAGCAACAATGCCTGTTTTGCACCCCTTGAGGGATGGGCGAATCTTAGACCGACTGTGAAATGATCAGACGGTGCAATTCATAGAACTAAAACATGCAGATGGTTCTGTTAGGTTCAGACTGTTAGGGCGAGTTCTTTGCACCTTGTTGTAGATTTCAGAACCGTCCCAACAGGCAAGCCGAGAGACTCAATGGACAGTCCAAATTTGTCCCACATCTATTCAGGAAGCATTTCTAATTAGCTAATCTTTCCACTTCACTTTCATGGGTCTCTGAAAGACACAAACAAGGCCAGGCATCATGGGATTGAAAACCCTGGGTGAGGCTCAATGGCTGTCATAGTTTGGCCATCACCTCCCTTTTGTCCGATGATTTAGTGGATGTTTACTGAGAGCTCCGGTGCCTGGTTGGCAGTTTCTCTCTGGGGGCAAGGCGTTGGCAGGATCTTTGTCAGTCTGAAACCATGTGTGAGCTCAGTGTGAGGGGAGAAGTTCTGTTACCAGTGTGTTGTTGACTGACGGCTTGGCTCCGTCGTTACTAGCGCTCACTGTAATGCGAAAATGCGAAGCGAAATATAGCTCAAACCCCCACTATGTTTGTTTGCAGCTGGGCTGCAGGAACTCCCCGTCAGTCAATCATTGGTTTTATCTGAAATGAGAATCAGGTTGAGGGCTTGCAGCACTGTTGATGAGGCGGTGCTTTTGGGAAGACATTGATTCTGGTGTTGTGTTGTATTACTAGCGGCGAGATTTGGTGCATGTTATCTGAATGCTTTTTGATTCTTTCGAAATCTGCACGTTAGTGTTGTAAAACCTACAAGGATATAACAATACTTCAGACTGATTTTACCAGTGGTTTCATGTCACTCATAATCTTGCAGCTCTTGTCAAAACATCCTGTTGAACGATGGGGAGGGATGGTCAGCAAGTCATCCAATTTAGTGGTATTGCTTTAAAGGGGAATTTAGATTTCTCTGAGGTTTTCATGTGCTGTGGTTTAGTAATAAATGTGGTAAATAGTAGTGCTGTCAAACTATTTTAATTAATTGCATCCAAAATAAAAGTTTTTGTTTACATAATATATGTATGTGTACATATTTTCTTAACAGTAAAATAATAGTACAAGTCATGTAATATGAAAATGTACATATATTTTACATTTGTTTGTGTACATGCAGATGGAGGTGAGAGGCCATCCTAAATCAGCCATAAAAGATGAATGAATACAAGAGCCCAAGGATGCTTGTTAGGGAAGACCATCTGTACTTTACCCCCACACATTCATCTTTTTAAACGATCATCTGCTGTCTGAAGACTCAGCGCAGTGTTTAGAATGAGCAGGGATGACACCGTCTGTCTGGTGGATGGTGTCTATGGTTTGGCTAGTCTACGCTCCGTTTAGAAAATCTGTGTTGGCTCTAAATAAAAACGTATTGTGGTTTAGTCAGTATAGTGAGGTTGGATTTGACTCTCAAGGTGACTTCCTACACGGCTGAGCTATGTCTGTTGCTCTCTAGGTGTTACGAGAGTACATCAAACCGCACGCAGTATTGTTTTGAAACTACGCAATTGCCAGTTTCCACGAAGCGTGCCCATCCACACCCTAACATCTTGGGCAGTCACTGAAGGCGTGATGCCACACTAAAGTGAAAAATTCCACTCGCGTAAGCACACATCATATTGTAATTTCCCCTATAGTCAAAGCAGAAGTTTCTCACAGACTCGCCCTTGTGCCAGGAACAGAACTGTGCCATGCTGTTGAACTGATAGCGAAAGAACGGGTATTTATAAACCAACAGCTACTATACAACATCAACCACAAATCACAAAAACAGCAGGAAGCCACAACTCTGTTGGGTCTTCTCTTTACGCAAAGCAAAGTTTTGCTTTGAGCACGTGTGCTTTCTAACTAATGACAGTTTGATGAGATCCGAGCATACAGACCCACACTTTATTTCGCTGAATTAAGGTGTCAGCCTTCAAAGTTCGGCTGCTTCTTCATTTGCGGTTTCTATTGTTTGGGGAAGGAAGCAATAAGGTTCAGAGTCCCGCTCCAGTCCAGAGGCGAGAGACACTTCAGGCAGTGACTCAAGCTTTGTTGCCCCTCTTAAAGCAGGTGAGCGCAGACAGATGGTGAGAGGAAGTCTGCAAGGACCAGAAGATCAAAGATAATGGGTAGATGAGGCTGTCTCGCTGCCTGTTGGCTTGATCAATGGTTGTGTCCATGGAGGACGTATCCAGCCATTGGAGTGGAGAGGAATTAGAGGAGACACTCTCACTCAGGGGCTGACAGCACAGATGAAGCCTGGTGGGGGAGCTGGAGATTCAGTGGAGTTGCAAATTTGGATGTCTGTACCAGAAATCTGTCTTCTCTGAATCAGGCCTTCATTCACGGCCTTTGTGCTCTGATTACCCCTCACTGTCTAGTTTGGATAGAGTCCTACTAGAGGGATAGGACACAAGTCCCTTAAACGGTTTACTAAATGGGACTTGTTTAGGACTATACAAAAGCTTTCTGTCAATAAACTCTTGAATTGTTCTTTTGCAGAACCGTTTCTTGAGGAAAAGTGCTATAGCAGGTTTTAGTTTCTAGATGGCTTTCTAAAGAGCTAGGGAATTGAAAAGGTCTTTGTGAAGGTTTCCCTATAGCTTTGGGCTATGAAAACCATTTTGTGTTTCTAATTGAAAACTTTATTTTTTAATTAAATAGTCTTTCAGTGGACGCTTTTATCTAGAGCAGCTTACATATTGCAAATTACATTTATTATAGAGACAAGCCCCTCGAGCAACCCAAGGGTAAATGACTTGCTCAAGGGCATCCAATGAAGATCAATGCCGTTAAACCAGCTACCTTCTGGTTAGCAGACCAGAAAAAAAGATGTCTTTGGTAATGGAGAGAGCAGTGTAAGCTGTAGTTGAGAGGGTGTCTGATTGCCTGTAATCCAGGAAGGACTCAAGTGTGGGCCATTGATTCTCTCAGTCCATTGATGTGTTAGTGCCACTCATTCAGGGGTCATCCAGGCCAAATGCTGGCTCACCTTCATCCAGAGATGCCTCGGGTCTATGAAATGTTGTAGATTGAGGGTAGTTTAACTTTAAATGGATAGCTGATCCAAAAATAATTTAGTGGTGTGGCCATTTTAGCAGAACTGCAGCATATTTTAAAAGTGTCCTTTGTCTGTTGTCAACAGCGTAGAGATGTGGGAAGCGTTTCCTACACAAAAGTCACTTTTTAAAAGCAGCAACTTCCTGTTGGTCAATGTGGGAAAATCACACAAGCAACTTGAAAATAAGTTCCATTTTGCAACTCCCAGTTGTACAGATTCCTATTGGAATGGCTCGATTTCCCCGAACAACAGTCAAAGCAACCCCATTTTCCCATCACATTGTTTCAAACCTCTAATACTTTTTTCTTCTACTTAATGCATTTCGTAAACCGAAAAGTTAATGGATTCCAAAGCAACAACTGAATCTTTTGTTGTTCCGGTCGTGCAGGTTTGGAATGACTTGATGGTGAATAAAATGATGACAGATGCTGAACTAACCTTTTCAGACAGATCCAGCCATTAAGTCTGCTCATACCTGTTGCCCTTTTGCTCACCTTGCGTGATGGGGCTGACCTACCGAAGACCTATTGCTGGCCGACTCCATGACTGAGAACGATAACTGTATGTGTTCATGTATGTATTCGTGCCTGTGTGCTGGTTATGACATGAGGGTGTAAATTCCTTCACGCTTGTCCAGTCTGGGCTGTATGTAAGTCTTTCTGTCTTTTTCTGTCTTTCGCACTGAGCCATCTCTTGGACTGCAGCCCAGTTTTATCACAGGGCTTCCTTTCAGAAAGGGCCTTACTGCAACAGGAAGGACTCCTCTTTTTTTACAGGCATGGGATGAAGCGCATGAGAGGGAGGGCTAAAAAGTAGAAAAATGGGAGGAGAGGAGGGGGAGATCAGGTAATGAGCTCCCAGACAGCTGTTGACAGCAACTGCTACTGCTCAGCACCTTTAATGAAAGCACACACACCTCTCAGCAATGCATCTTTGGTGCAGAGACATTGTTTTTAAACTGGCCTCCTGAAGATATTTTAGATGGTAGGTGAACTCCTGAATTAAAATGTTTTAATAAGGGGTGCACGTGATATCAGTTATTGTCTGATATTAGTGATTTGAAATTGTTAACTTACTGATAAAATGGTATCATTTAATTAATTTTTATTTTTTTTTTTTAGTTAAATTGAATTTAAATTATTTTATTTAATATTTTGTTAGTTTTGTGTTCAAAAAATTATATTTATGGGGTTTTTAGTTGCTCTATATGCCGATGCACTAACCTCGAGGCTATTTTATTTTTTATTTAATTTATTTTAATTCTACTCTATTCGTCAGGAGTTTGAATTTGTTAATTTGCCAAATACTTGACAAAAAAGAGACTCTTTAAGTGATTCGTTCTGTCAGTTTGTCAACATTTTTACTCTCGCTGCAATATGTGAATTTACACATGTCGAAAAACAGGTTTCGGTAAGATAAAGCCTGCAATCAGTGAGAATACATCCAGCGGAAAGAGACAGTGATGCGGTGGAGAGGAAGGAAATGGGGTTGTGTAGTATGAGGTGGTACGATGACAACAGCATGTGAGGAGGATCTGGCTGAAGGCAGGAAGCCGTGGGCAATGAGACACGGAGACAGAGAAAGAGCCACGGTCGGTTCCCCTCATCAGGAAGTTGGCAGCCAGAGGAGGGCTGTGTGTCCTTGCCCATCAGGCACCGCTCGGAGAGAGAGGGGGGCCCTGCCAGTCAGTCTATCAATCACACTGCTCCAGAAAACCTGGCCAATCTGTGGCCCGTCTGCCACACTGGCTGCACGCAAAACAAAGCAGTCTGTCCACCCCACTCGCCGGCATGGGGCTGTAATATGAGGAGAAGGCGAAATCATGGAGCTTTGAGTGGAGGAAAGCAAGATTATGTTCTGAGAAATGCAAAGCAAGCGACACGCAAATACACGCCCTACACGCTGAAATACTTCAGAGGAATTGAGACGCAGAGAACTATATTTGCAAATCAAATGGGAGTCTTTAGAGACACTCGTTGGACGAGTGCCCATGCAGAACTGAACACACACACACACATGCTCACATGCCAAGACTAGATTTGGGAACAGAGCTCCACTGAAGATTCAATCACACCCACAGTCACGTACACAAAATCTGCTCTTCTATTGTGAAAGAATAGTTGTTCCGCAGCCAATGCATCATATGCTGCTCAGCTAAAAGTAGTGTTGCAACACTTAAAACGCATGAAGCTGACACTTATTTTTTGTTCTTTTAGACTTGTGTACTTGCTAATTTTGTATGCTTTCATTCTCAACCAAAATAAAGAAACTCAAGGTCACAGCTCAAAACTTCCTGTTACCCATGTGGTCTGATTTGTTTGCACTGTTTATTTATTGCGTTACTGAAGTCAGTTCTTCAGGAAATAGATTTGAACCTAGACCACATTTTTCCGGCAACAATGCCATCTTTATAGTATGCTTGCATGTTTATGTGCACCGCATTGTGGGCATTGACAGTTAACCCACTACATCTCACATAAATATAGATGTTATTGATAATATTTTTTTTACCTTTTAATTGTATTCATTTAAGAGTTGAAAGTTTATTTAAAAATATGAAATACTTTATTTAATTAAAACTTAATTTAACTTAATTAAAACTTTTATAATAATGTTTAACCGATTATTAATTTTTATATATTTTATTATAGTTTTTGGATTATATAAACACATGTTTGTTATATGTACTGTTTAAACATATTTAATATTTTTTGCAATTTTTAAAAAATATTTAGTAACAAATAAATTAATGTTTATACATGTGTATATTTAAAAGTTTTACTTATTTTAATATCTAAAATGCATATTTTTTTATGTAATATTATTTAAAAATATGAAATATATTTTAATAATAATAGATGTTAAAATTTGTAATAAATACATTTTTAATAATAAAACTTTTACAGTACTCATATTATTGAATGTTTCTTAATATATTATGTTTTTGACACCCTTGTTGTGTGTATGTATACATATTATCCCAAGACTGGATCATTGTGTGTGTTCGTAGTACTTAATTTTTTAATTAATCTTACATTTTTTGCATTTGTAATTTCACTTTGCCCTGCTGTGTACTGTATGTTTCTGTCAGGGGTTATTTTCCAATCACAGGGGAACTTTTTTCTGGGTTGACGCTGGGATTAGCATAGGACGGTCCACCTGGAATACTTGTGTACAGAGGACACAGAGAGAGACCAGTTCGGGTCAGAAACACAATACCAGGCAGGAAATGAACAGCGTCTACTGATAACTGCAGTCGGCTTTACCTGTCCCTCCATCAGCAGCCATCCGCCCTCTGCCTTCGCATTGTGATGCAAATCAAGTCCCTGGCTAGAGAACTGATAAGGAGGCCTCTCATTTCAGAGCGCTTTGTTTCCCAAACAGAGGAGAGCTTAGCAGAGGGGACGCAGAGAGGGGCCTCTGGGCTGACATAAGAACCCATCCCATTGTGCACCCCAGGAGAAGTGCTGACTGATATTTGGGAAGAGGTGTTAGAGGGAGGGAAAGCGACCGGGGTTTTACGGCAGGAACCGTCTCGGGTTGTTGATAGATCCTGATGGATTTTTGTCCCTCTCCCCCATCCCATTCTTTTTACTCTCAGCTACTCAGACAGTGTCAATCAGTAGCCGCTTCTTCACGCCACATGCAGTTCGCGATCCTTTTCAGGCGCCTGTCATTACCAGCATATTGCCAGTATTGCTGCATAAACAAATGAGTTCACGCTTGGTTCAGTGGAGAGCATTGATCCTGCTGTGCAACATTAAGTTCAAAGCGTATACTTAGTATTCAAAACATGTATCTGTTGTGGTAGCATACATGTTTGGGGTTTACACAAGAATTATAACTTTAATGTGACTTGTTATGTTTGATAGCCATTTTGCATTAGTTCTTCAGTTATTTTGATGGTAATTTCCTAGTTAGTGTTCTTAAATCACCGATATATAAGCTAATAATCAGCAATGGCCGAGTAATTATTGATGCTGTTAGAAATACAAAAACAGCCAATGATCAGGGCCAATTATGTCCTGTTGATCAACTCATTGGGTGATTTTCAGAATTCAATTAATGAACATTAAGAGCAACTTAAGAAATCTTACGAAAAAAAAGTTTTAATATTCAGAACTGTTTATTCATGTAATTTTACTTTGAAACATGGAACACATGTTAGAGTAAAAATGATTTACATCTCTTTCAAAATTGTTTGACTGTTGTATCTGTATCGGCACGTCATTCTAAATAATCGGATATCGGTATAAACTAAACACTAAACTGGAAAATGTTCTGAGAACATTCCTCCATCGTACTTCAAAGTAGACTAGTAACTAAGTAGACATTGCACAACAGTTGGGAAACAAATGTCATGCACGTTGCTAGTTTAAATGCAATTAGCCTTTTTATACATCATATACTCAGAAAGCTTTTGCACTTTTTACTCTCGCTTGAAGAATAAGTGATTTGTTTGTAACCATGGCCATGAACAGAAGGCCCTACTGTATGCGAGCTCGACCTTAAATGGGCCTATTTGCCTCTCCTCGTTCACCCCTCCACCCTTGTCTTTTTCTTTCTGCCTTCCATCAAATTCCTCTTTTTATGCCCCCTTTTCTTCTTTTGAAGTCTCCAAACTCTTGTAAAAGGCCAAGCTGGTGGTTTTTGCTGAACCCTGTGGTGGGAGAGCGAGGGAGGGGTTGTAGGTTAAGTTTAGGCTTTCCATTGAAGGTGGTTGAAGATGGTGGCGCAATAAAAGTTAGAAGTTTAGAGCCTCCGTGTTTTTTTTATTTTTATGATTGGGCCTTTTTTTTACTAGCTCAGGCTACAGCTGGTGGTGTGAATGGCTGCCCGAGGTGTCTGAGTCTTAATAAAGACCCCGCCAGCCGGGCTGGGGCCTCCAGTCCAGCCATGAGACCACCTTTATAGGCCTAGCTTACGAGCAAGGGCCCCTATTAAAACCTAGCAGGACTACACTGAGGAATTTAGGGCCGGGAAACAAGAGAAAAATAGGGTTTGTGTGTCAAAGAATGGCAAGGGTGAAGGCTGGGGGTTTGAATTTGGAGCGACCAAGGGTAAAAGTTGACTTTGGCATGTGAAAAAAGGGTTTATATCTGGTGTGATATCTCAAAGTCATGACTAGGGGTGTAACAATACACTCATGTCACAGTTTAAAATTTAAAATTATTGTTTGTAAGACACATGATCACAGTTAGAAAAGTACTTTCAGTCAAATTATTTAATAACACGGAAACTCAATTATGTGAGGTTTACCATATTTGCTGCTAAATTAATTCTTTCTTTATAGATAAGGATTGTCGCTATCCACAATATTGTTACACCCCAAGTCATTACTGTTAGTAAGGCTTGACATCACAATTAATGAGACATTAGACACCGTGTCAGTCGGCTGTCCCACATGCAAGACGCCAAATGCAGGGTGGAGTTTTTCCCCCAGGCTGTGACATAGATGAGCTACCTGTCTTATCGGCTCCGCTTATCTGTCTGCTAGTGTTAAACTGTTTGTTTTTTCTTTTCTTTCCAGTGTCAATCACTGCAGCCTAATCCCCTAAAATCCTGGACCCCTAAGGACAGGGCGGGCTGAAGGGGGAGAGGGCGGAGCTATAGGGAGATGAATTCAACAGACATGTTAACTTGACTTTTACCTAGTTGGCAGATGCTCCGCATAGAAACAGATTAAAAAAGCAGCGATGGTTAGCGTCTTGTGGGTTTCTGCTCGAGGGCATCATGAAAAAGGTTTAGTGAGGAATCGTGATGGTTTTCAAAGCCCTTGTGGGTCTTTGAAATCAGATACGGTTTAAAAGGTTCACGGGAGGATCTTTTCTTCTCTCCATGTGGCGTTTAATATCTCCCTCTCATTAAATCCTCCTGTGTTGTGTAAATAGTGTGAAGTGATGTGATTAGAGCAAGCGTCTGATGTTTTCTTTCCTCTTCTCTTCAGCGGTGGAGACCCAGAGCACCAGTTCGGAGGAGATGGTGCCCAGCTCCCCTTCTCCACCACCTCCGCCCCGTGTTTACAAGCCCTGCTTCGTCTGCCAGGACAAGTCTTCCGGGTACCACTATGGTGTCAGTTCTTGCGAGGGCTGCAAGGTAAACAGCAGAACTCCCATCGCCGGTGGCCTGACGAATCTCATGTTCTTCATGAGTCTGTTACACAATTTATCTTGACGTTTGGCAAAAATGTGAAAAATACAGAGAGAGACATGGAGGTTTAGCTCTCGCATGTTAAAAATACTCGAATACTAAAAAGAATTTTCGCTCCTGTCAGCACCAAGAAACTTAGAGTGACTGAGGAACTTGTAGTGCAAGGAGCAAAAATGTTTTTGAAAACATACAAAAGGTCACTTGAGAAGAATACAGTTGCGCAGTATCAGCTACACGAGGCACAAGTAATGTGGACAGCGTGTTAAAGGGATAGTTCACCCAAAAGTGACAATTCTGTGAATGTATATATATATATATATATATATATATCCACTAAGTAAAGAGTTAGTTCACATAGTGTGTGTCTCTTGTCTATTTTTGTTAATCCAAAAACTTTTGACTCGACATAATGTCTTAAAAATGAGACCTTCTGAAAAAAACCTGTCTAGCACATGTTTACATGCAAAAACTATTTAACGGGCACATTAACATGTCCAGCTGACCTACTCGCTCTCTGTTGCAGGGTTTCTTCCGTCGCAGTATTCAGAAGAACATGGTGTACACCTGCCACCGTGACAAGAACTGCCAGATCAACAAGGTCACACGCAATCGGTGCCAGTACTGCCGGCTGCAGAAGTGCTTCGAGGTTGGCATGTCCAAGGAAGGTGAGGGTTCAGGCCTCTGCCAGGCACACGGGCTCCTTGGCCTTCAGCCAAGACCCACAGACACAAATATAGAGACGGGACAGGAGACAGACGGGGACACGCTGATATAGGTTCAAAGCTGTGAAACAGACATACAACCCAGAGGCACACAGACAAATTTAGAGCGGTGAGATTTGAGCGCCGGGACACAGAGGCATAAACAAACTGTAGACGACTGTAAAGCGCCCGTTTGAGACGCTTGAAGACACAAAAGACAAATAAAGTTCAAACACAAACCAATAAAGCTGGTTAGCACGGAGGTTAGAGCTCAATTTGAATGCTCACTTCAAAATGGGTTTCGTGTCTAAAGTTTCACCCACATCAATCCATCAACGCTAGGTGTGATTTCTTTTGGTAGCCCTTCCTCTAGTCACTTTATGACTTGGCACTAACAGATTTGTGTTATAACAAAGACAATAGCACGAGGTTGAAAGAGCGAGTCTGGGGCATGTGTTTGTTCATTTGCCAGGGTCACGGCGATGATGTCACGGGGAGAGTGGCACATTGGCCCTCTATGTGTCCGCTGGGACATGTATGTGTGCGTTTATATGTATGGGATGTGTGTAGGGGCCGGGATCACATTGTGCTTTTGCTATTACTGGATATCCTGAGAGGAAGGAAAGAATGGGAGGGGGGCGAGAGAACGAGGAGAGGGGGGGGTTTAGGGTTGGCAGGCCTTGGGTCATATTCACCAAAACACCCACAGAGTCTGATCTGAGGTCAGTTTCCGTGTATTAGTGATTACATTGGGAATTTGGTATACATATTCTTATCCATGCAAGATATGATAGATGTGGGTTAAGTAAGTGGGTTGATTTTGAGATTTTTCAAACAGGTGATGAACAACAAGACGAATCTCTCAAAACCTGTCAAGAACATTCCCTGGCCATTATTTCCCCTCAAAATCTATAGAAAGAAATGTTAAAAATAAATATAATACAATTCAATTCTATTTTTTGTAGAAACAGTAGCATATTTGTTATGCCATTTTTACAATGACTAATAAAACAATTGGCCTCTATGGACACACACACATATATGTTAGGGCCAAGAACATATATATGTAATTTGTTGCACCTTATTCATGATTTAAAAATAAGAATCAGTAATGGGAAGCATCACAGGAAAAAATAATTTATTTTAGATTGACCCAACAGGACGTTTTTGGTCACTTGGTTGTACTGAGTATTTTGAATCATGTTCCTTATAATTGTATATTAAACAAATTGTTGCATTGTACGACGTTAGGTCACATCGCTTTGTAGAGTTTCACCAGGTTGCACATCCAAGTACTACAGTTTGACAGTTTGTGAGTGAAGCTAACCCATTATAGAATTATTAAGCTGCCTCTCTTTGTGACTCTCAGCTGTGCGTAATGATCGAAATAAGAAAAAGAAGGACGTGAAGGATGAGGTTGTTCCACCAGAGAGCTACGAGCTGAGTGGAGAACTGGAGGAGCTGGTCAACAAAGTGAGCAAAGCACATCAAGAGACCTTCCCTTCACTCTGCCAGCTGGGAAAATACACCACGGTGAGTATTTTCTGAAAATGAGCGGATCTGTCAGCAATGGAATGTGGAATTTATTTATAGCGGTGTAAACCGACCATGTCAGATGTAGTGTGATAAACATGTTCCATTATTGAAAACATCATTTAAAGGAACAGTGCACCTAAAAGATAAATATTGCCATTTATTTAACCTCATGTTGTTCCAAATCTGTCCCACTTTTTCTTCTGTGAAATTCTTCCTGACGAATTTCCTGGACAATCCTTTCAACATAATGAAAGTAAATGAGCACTGGGGCCATCAAGCTCCAAAATGACAAAAACAACCATAAAACCATCATTAAAGTGGTCCATATAATTCATGTGCTGTATTCCAACTCTTCAAAAGTTGCAGTGTGTGAAGAACAGACTGAAATTCACATTTTTTGCATAATTTAATCCATTGGAACGACATGTGTGGAGTGAATACATGATTTATCTTGCACATTCCATATTAACCTTTGTACTCCTTTTCTTTTCATCAGAACTCAAGCTCAGACCACCGAGTTCAGCTGGACCTGGGCCTATGGGACAAATTCAGTGAGCTTTCCACCAAGTGCATCATTAAAATTGTGGAATTTGCCAAACGCCTTCCGGGCTTCACCACCCTCACCATCGCAGATCAGATCACCCTCCTTAAATCGGCTTGCTTGGACATTCTTGTATGTGTGCCTTCCTTTAAGAATCTCATCTTGATGTAGACCATGCATCTACTTCATTACTTTCACATAATTCTTAGCCTCATAAATGTCTGTGTCTCATGCAGATGCTGCGAATCTGCACGCGATACACACCGGAGCAGGACACAATGACCTTTTCAGATGGACTGACCCTCAACCGGACTCAGATGCATAATGCTGGCTTCGGTCCGCTCACTGACCTGGTGTTTGCCTTTGCTGGTCAGCTTCTACCCCTTGAGATGGACGATACAGAGACTGGCCTCCTCAGTGCCATCTGCCTCATTTGTGGAGGTATTACATGATGCAATTTTATTGCAACACTGCTGCCACCTAGATGAAGCACCAGGCAAAATATGCTCATTATGACGGAGTTTTAGCTAGTACTCAGAATTGGTTTTAACCACCAAACCACTAAAAATGGATGAAGTTGCTATTAGACTAATATTAACCTGTTTCTCTGTAGACCGAATGGATCTTGAGGAGCCTGAGCGTGTAGATCGTCTACAGGAGCCCCTTCTAGAAGCTCTGAAGATCTATGCACGACGCCGCCGACCCAACAAACCTCATATGTTTCCTCGCATGTTGATGAAGATCACGGACCTACGTGGCATCAGCACCAAAGGTCAGTTTACGAGCCAAAAAAAAATACATGGAAATCACCCCAGCATTGCTATTCTGGTTCATTTGCAAGATTTAAATCTTGATGAAAATCAAATGTTTTTTTTCTCAAATGCATTAGTCAATTTGATGCCAATTCAAACCAAGAGCAGCATTACTGGCAGTGTTTTTGCGCATCGATGGTATTCACACAGAGTGCAACCCAAATTTCCTCAATTTGCATACTTGAGTGAAAGCAAGATGCACGCCGTCATTCACAAGCTTCAATGCAAAACACAAGGCATCCGACGATACAAGATTTGACTCGCTTCAATGCAAAATACAACTCATTTGACAATGAAGATTACTCATGTCTTTTAATGCAAAATACAATTATAACGTGTGTGTGCATATATATATATACATATATATATATTTTTAATCACAATTACAGTAAATGCATTCTAGGTAAACGCTGTGAAAAATTGCTGTGAAAATCAGTTTGAATATACATTCACTCTCTGCTAGGTACTAATTACCTTGATAGATATTATGCATAACATAGACGACACCGTCCTGATATCAACTGTTTTTGTGCTACAGGAGCAGAAAGGGCCATAACTCTTAAGATGGAGATCCCAGGCCCGATGCCTCCTCTCATCCGAGAGATGCTGGAAAACCCAGAGGCCTTCGAGGACCAGGCCGAGTCCACAGAGAAGAAGCCCGAGCAAGAACAGCCCGCTCCTCCGCCCGCCCTACTCACTATGAAGAAAGAGCAGGAGGATGAGGAAGACAGCTGGACCACAGAAAACGGCAGCGAGCCCTCACCGGAGGAGGACGACGATGATGATGATGACGGAGAGGAGGAGAGGGGTACAGACAGCGACGGAGAGGCCTGGGCCGGCCAGGAACCCAATGTGGACGTGTCCAGAAAGAGCCATGGAGGAAGAGCTCAGTGAGGAAACGTTCTTCTTCCAGCCTTACCTGTACAGACACTCCTAACTCAGGCCACTCGGTCAACGTTGAGAGACATCAGTGAGTCGATTTGAAGAAACTCACGTAAAAAAACCTCTTCTCAGGACCTCTCCCGCAGAACGAGAGGGAAGGCGAAAGACAAAACAGCTGGCTTTTCAGACAAAATAACTGCCGCTTTTATAAAACTTGTTCTTTTGTTTTGAAAAGGAGAAGCCAAATGGACTCATACCATTAACAGCTGACTCTCAACGGGTTCAAAAAAGTCTTTCAAAAGAAAATACAGGATGAAAACTGAAAATGCTAATCTTTTTCTGTTGTCGTTGATGCTTTCGAATATCATTTTGACTTTTCCAGCCTTGAGATAGTTTGTTCTCTTTACATTTTATGAATACGCCCATACATATCTATATATACCTTTATATATTTTTTGTCCTGTATTCTAATTTCTTAGTTATATTTTGTTTGGACAGCTTTCCTGGGCAGACTTACAGAAAGATAATCGGATTGCTATAACTGGCAGACCTCTGCTGAGTCTTTATCCAGCTGCTTGGTTGGGTTCTTGGGCACTTTGGCTCAGCGTTAGATGTCATTGATAATCAGTTCAGTGGCTGGGTATCTCCCGTGGAATGATCCGTGTTTTTAGGGGAATGCCATTACGTATCGGCTTTCATTGCGTCACATGATTCGCTGCCAGTTGAATGGTGTGTCTGTGCCAAAGTTTGCAGCTTGTAGGGTTCAACTCCTGTCAGGGAGCCCAGCTCCAAACAGAAACACCCACATGTCCATTACCTTCAAGTCTCTGCATCATGCACATGATGTCATACTGGACCGGTTTCATTCAGAGTGCTCGGGCAGAAGTTATGTAGCACTCGAGTCGAATTAGCTCTTCAGGATTACTACACACATGCATCTGGACGAATTTTCTGAATCTCATGCATCATGATTTAAAACACACAATCACACACACACACACACACATTTATAAAGCATGCTACATGTATTCAGAACTCTTGCTATAAAAAAGAAAAACATGAAATTCAGACTCAGGGCATCTCTGTAAGGACCAAATGCTTGCTGTCTGGCGGCAGCCTAGAAACGGGCAATATTTCTGTGTTACGTTTCAGAAATCTTGCCGTGTCACCATCAACTGAAAAAAAATCTGCGTATCTTACACAGAACTTCTTTGCAGAACTTTCATCTTCGTTATAGAAATAGAGTTCTTTTTCTAATGTTACCTTATCCGTTGTATTGCCAAAAACACACAGTATGCAATTTGGTGGTCGTGTGCCACTACATGAAAAGGTATCAGTCTAGTAATACGACTATGACCAGAACTCAGCTGTGTGTGTGTGTGTGTGTGTGTGTGTGTGTGCGCGTATGTGTGTTGAATGGGAGGATGGCTGCACTCAATAAGCTGTAGCGTAGTACTTGTTAAATGAATGTCATCACTGTGGTGCTGTCAGAGAGTGTGCGAGCTGTCATACTGACCTCTTCTCCTTCGGAGTTGCACCACAGCCACACGTATAGCAAGTGGAATGTTGAGATTACTTTAACTCTTCGTCATATTTTTCTTGTTCTCTAAACTTGGCTAATGTATTGTCAGTCCTTTGTTCATGTTCAACAAATTCTGTTATATAAAAAGCCATATAAACAATAAGAGGCACAATAAACAGTTTTTTGAGAATATCTCTCTGTTATTCATTATTTAGGTTATTTTCTATTTAGAATTTGCAATATGCTCTAGGAATTTTATTTAGGAATCACCAAATTTAGGAGTCATGGTAGGTTTTTGCACTGTATTTTATTACAGTTGGCATAAGGTGAAAATATAAATGTGTTACTATTTAGTTTTATCCATATGCATCTAATCACTGAAACCCCTTTTACAACTTTTTTAACATTTGTGTTTAAAATGTGAAGCCTATTTACAAATGTGTGAATGTACATTAGATTAAAGTTTTAAAAGGGACTCCAAGACAAAACAGCTGGCTTTTCAGACAAAATAACTTTTTTTCTTGTTTTGAAAAGGAGAAGCCAAATGGACTCATACCATTAACAGCTGACTCTCAACAGGTTCAAAAAAGTCTTTCAAAAGAAAATACAGGATGAAAACTGAAAATGCTAATCTTTTTCTGTTGTCGTTGATGCTTTCGAATATCATTTTGACTTTTCCAGCCTTGAGATAGTTTGTTCTCTTTACATTTTATGAATACGCCCATACATATCTATATATACCTTTATATATTTTTTGTCCTGTATTCTAATTTCTTAGTTATATTTTGTTTGGACAGCTTTCCTGGGCAGACTTACAGAAAGATAATCGGATTGCTATAACTGGCAGACCTCTGCTGAGTCTTTATCCAGCTGCTTGGTTGGGTTCTTGGGCACTTCCGCTCAGCGTTAGATGTCATTGATAATCAGTTCAGTGGCATTTTATTAAGTTTCTTTTTTGTTACAGTTGGCATAAAGTTAAAATATAGTTTACAGCTATCTGACTGGATTTTTTTGTGATATAGCAATTTTTTTTTTTTTTTTTTTTTTCATGAAAAAAGTCATGCACGAATTTAGTGATGTGTGGTTTCCAGCACACGTGAGGGGAGTCCATTATCGTCACCTAAATAAACTAGCTACGCCTTAACTTTAATTTGGAACGACTCGTATTATATAAAATAATATCGCAATGCAAAAAATAGCTTTATGTAAGCAAAATGTTTGGATTTACTATGCGGTACAATGACGTCAGTCTGCTAGGCGTCAACGGCACGCGCCAAATTTCAGCAGGGAAGCAGGAAAAAGCCGTGAATAACGTCTCAACCTTCGGTCTGTAGCTTATAACATAGCTTTAGAAGACTTGAAATATGTCATATATGCTATATTCATGTTTTTTTGTCCGTTCTGACGCTTTAAAGGCCCTGGTCACACTTCTATTGAGAAGAAACGACAGTTAGGACTTCCTTCAATGGTCTTATATGTGGTTTTCTCGTCTTGAACGACACGAGGGTGAGTAACTTAAAGGATATACCACACAACATTCACAATGAAACAACGGTGGTGAGTTTGAAACCGCTAAAGCCTCGCAGAGTTCCTCCAGCAGAGGGCGATAGTGCCCCACAGATCAGCGCTAATGACCCTGCTGGCTGAGCAAGTGTAATTCATCAAACGCTAACCACACACAAACACTACTGAGACCAAAACTAATGGACCCTGCCAGTGTGCCCTCATTTGTCTGCATGTGTCATACAGTAATTATCTGAGGACAAAGAAACATCCGTGCATTACTCATACTGGAGCATTAAAGGCTGAGACATGAGACAGGGTGGATGATTATTATTATTATGAAAATTCGGTTTCATTAAGAACAAAGAATTTAATCTTTAGATCATTAAATATATGATAATTAAGTATTTAATATAATATTAAATACTTTTGCATTAGTTCAGTTAAACTGTCAATTGTGATATAACATAAAAAATAGTCTTTTTTTCACCAGATCGAGATAAGTTCATCATTAATATTAAATATTAGGCTTCACATTAGCAGGTTTATATTTTAAGTGTTTTTCTGAACGATAAAGATGACCACGCTCTTTCAAGCATGTTTTCATATTTTCAATATCCAAGTTCCTATAGATTTATTTACGTCCTTCTGAATGCATAGACGGACACAGTACTTGATGGATTTAGACTTGGCCACTTTATTTGTAAAGAGCACGCAGGGGCTCACAATATACAGTGCTAGTTATTCATAGCTCAAGGGTATTGTAGTAAACCGGGGTATGGTACTCTTAATTAAAAGATTACTATAATTAAGTTTCATTAAAAAGATCAATAAACCAGGGCTAAGATTAAAAACAAGGCCCATACATTATACACTGGTTTACAAGGACCCCATATATCCAATCCCAATGAGATGTTGCCATGGGAACACAAGGCAGATAGGCTGAGGTGATGGATTTAAAGAGGCAGGACATGTTTTTCTTTCGATGGCAAACACATACTACTTCCTGTGGTGCTCAGAGCACAGTGCTGAGAGTAATGAGAGTTAAATGAAGGAGAAAAGTGCAATAATAAAAGGCGAGAGCAGCGTCTAGGCTATGATTGTTCCAATTACAAAAACAACAAAAGAGCCACATGTGGAGAGATATTCATTCATTTATTCTGATTAAAGCCATTTAAATGGCTTTCAATGAAACCTACAAAAAAATAAATAAATGAAAAGAACTGGATTCTTTTGAGTGGAGTGGTGCATGCCATGCCAAAATATGATGTCATGGTGTTTTTAAAGATGAAATATGGGCAAATGTGGCCCCCTTTTGTCTCTCCTACACACTCTCACCCTAGTGTTAAAAGATAATGTAGTCTAATATAACTAATTTGTCATACTCGACACCTGTGAGTTTATGTCTTAGAATTTACTTTAAATTGTAGCATTTAATGCTTAAAAACAAACAATTACCGCTTAAACATCTTTATATTTTTGTTGTATATTTTGCAGATATTTTATTGGCTGATGAAAGGGAATTGATGTCGGCCTACAATGTTTATATTATACTTATGAGATGTAATGTACTTGGAAATATTAGTATTAATTTTGTCAAAATTACAGATCCTTTTCAGCACACGGGTGCCGAGGCCAAGCAGCTGTTAAAGCATTACAATAATCCACGAATCTCCAGTCCATCCATTAACAATTTGTGACGTGACAAACAGTCAGTATGTGTTTTTATGAAAGAAATCCGTAATGATGATGTATATAAATTAAAACTGTTTCTTCAGCTAAAATACAAGGCCTTTATCTTTAATACTGCTCTCTTCAGCGTTATAGCACCGTTTATAAGCAATAACATATTGCTTATTAACATAACATTGTAATTTCGAAAAAAAGCAACAGATTAGGTGAACTATTGCTCTAATAATCACTGTTCTCCTGTTAATTTGGTATTTGCAGTACCTTCTTCTCAGTTTGAGGCTCCAGGCAGTCAATGGCCTGGGCCATAATCCATCCTTGGTTGGAAATGGTTGCGAGGACGTTGCTATGTAGTTGCACAGGTATTCATTTGTGGCACGTCACTGGGGCAGTCTGGCTGGTTGCTAGGTGTATGCTCGCTGATCTACCCCCAAGTCTATATTATTTTCTTGTCTGCTATAGATGTGGCTTCTTTAATATGAATTATTTTTCTTCTCCTAGCAAAAGATGTCAATCCACTCACCTGAAAACTGCTGAATAAATAATAAATAAATTAATAATACTGCTCTAAAGTTTAAGAAATATAAAAAAACGCAGAATATAAGTGAGGAAAGAAACATTCAGACTCAAGAATGGACTCAAAATAAGGTATTAGGATATAAAAGAAAAGAATGACTCTAATATCTCGCCCAGCAAGTGGAGACCATACAGGCTGCAGTGGTTTAATGCCGTTCAATCAACTCGTAATAAAATGCAAAATGACCCATAATATATTTTTCATTTCTAATGTTAGACAAAAGAGAAAATGGCTGGAGGTGTTTGGAGAAGGAGATAGACATATAGGGGAGATTGCACATCCTCTGCAGGAAACCAGGGCAGCGCCTTCCTAAAAGACATGAAAATGCAGAAAAGGGAAGAAAGAGGGAGGGAAGGAAGGAAGGAGAGCAGGTAAAATGTTGTAATGCCAGGGTGCAGTGCTGTGGCCCCAGGCTCTTCATATCTTTTACATTTCTAATTAAAAGAGATAAAGAGTGAAGGAGTCATCAATCCTACAGTGATTTCCCTGTTAAGGTTTTAGAGGCAGCCGTAAAGCAGGCAGCCCGGCTCCATTGATTTTATAATTAGCTGCCGTCATGCTGCTAGGGGAGTGAGTGTGGAGAGGAGAAAAAAAACATGGGAGAGCTAGAGAGGGAGTGGTGTAGGAAAAGCAACAGAGGGAAAAAAATGGGGTGAAGGTCAGCAAAAAGTTGTTAAAAAGCAAGAGAGGATAACAGGAGGCCAATGGTCCAATTCTACACAAGTATCTTTACAGGTAAATCAAAAGCCAGTGTAGTGCATCCATAATCTAATGTACCATTAGGACTTTGTGCTGTATCAGTGAAATGAAATTCTCGTGACTAAAATCAAGCTTCTGAAAATGGACATAAATTAGATGTATTTTTTCCTTGTTAACAATTATGTTTAGTTATTGTGAACTTACAATGAACAACAACTGTTTGAAATTAAAATGATATATTATAGTAGTGTACATGTACTATTATGTACAATACTATTTTGAGAACAACAAATGTCTTAAATTTAGGCACGTCAGCATTATAATAAAGAGTTTACATCCATTTAAATGTTTTTATATTCCAAGATTTGCATTCATGTACTTGCATGCACACGAAGTCTGAAATTTCGTATGCAATTGTTCATTTTGCGGGGGGGGGGGTTTCATGTTAGTCATTCTTTTCTATATATATATAAAAAAAAAAAAAAGTAACCAGACTTTTTTAATGACGGATGAAAGTTTTGAAAGTGATTGACATAACGCTGAGGGCGTGTGTGCAACTGTGCAATGACCTTAGGAGTCTATGTGATCTAAATATAAATGTGCATGAACATGTAAATCTAAAACAATGAATTATACAAATTAATCCAAACATATAATCCAAGTATTGTATAAATTGGTAAATTCATACATGAATTAAACAGCTACTTTGTGCATTTACTCACCCCAAACTTGTATGACTTTCTTTTTCTGCTAAACACAACAGAAGATATTTTGAAGAATGTGGGTAACCACAGTTATAGGTACCCACTGACTTACATTACATGTATATGTTTGGATCTTGAGGGTCAGTAAATGACCCTTTTTTGGATGAACTATCCTTTAAACAATAAACAATTTGAATAATATTAAGTAATAATAAATTAAATTGTAAAATTGTTTGTTCATTTTACTGATGCATCAACTAATGGAAACAAATGACCCTTTATTTAATGCACTTTCCAATACTTAAGAAGAGCCAATGGACACCTAACAAACATTACATTATTTTATTAATGAAACCCATCCCACACCCTGAACAGATCCGCATAACCTACAAACAAACAATATAAGTGAAAGAAGGAATAAATGCACAAAAAAAGCAAACAATAAATCCAAATCTCTGATTGTATTGCCCCGAAACGACTTGTGTTCTTTTAGACTGAATTACTGAATTTAAAGAAAACGGACAACCGTTCCATAGGACCTATCTGCCATAAACAGGTTTCTGGCTGTAGTTTCTTTCTGTTTGTTTTTTTTTTTTTTCTCAAATTGGGCTTTCAGGTTCAAGCATATCTTTTAAAAATGAGAATGACTTGTTTTCTATCTCTGATATCCCGATGCTGACACTTTAATATACAGCTTTAAAACTATCAAAGTAAAACCTGGTCGAGCGCACAATACAAATACAGTAGACTGATGGATACAGAGTGAGCACAAAAGCCTGTTTCAGTGAGGTGTAAGGGTTACATCACTTTTAAAGTCAATACAGATTATGACATGTTGTATAAAAGGCAAATAACACATAGGAGCTATTTAAACATGACCCTACAGTAAACAGCAAGAACAAATCAACCAAACAAAGTTCTGCAGTTACAGTCAGCCCAACAGGAAAATGTCTCACACATTTCAAAGGGAAAAAAAGAACTTGTACTTTTAAATGCATGATACCTTTATATAATATTCGCCTTCGTTATTTAACTTTTTAATATATGCATTAAAATATTCTCCCTGTGAATGTTATTAAAATGTAATCATGGTGCTCTGAAATTATGATTTTTTTTCTTAATGGTAATGAGCTTAAACACAGCCAAATAATGTTCTCCACATGATCCACATGACGCACCATTAAGCCATCACACATTAAATTGAATTAAAGATGAGAATTTCGTGAGGCATCATTTAAAGCAGTTCAATTCATGCCTTAAAATGAAAAGTCCTTCTCGCAGTACTGCAAAACCTTCCCCAACCTCAAGAGGAACATTAAGTAGTTAAACTGTCTTAGTACGTTTCGCATACAAATAATAATTTTATCATTAATGTAAAACAGTGTTTCAGTATAATGCATGAAACTACAATAAAGCACCAAATATAAATTTAGAGGAATTAAAAGTGACTAATTAAACTTCATAATATCCTCCGAAGAAGATCTTCCACATATGAATGTTACATGAGGATGAGAGTAGGAATCTAAAGTGCCACTCATCACTACTCAAGTCGCTGGTGTATCCCATTACACATAATCAATCATCTGATGTGTGAACTTTCACACAATCTATCTTCAAACAAACAAAAAAAGGTTCAAATGCTTCTACCACGAGACCCACAAACTAAATCTTACATTTAAAACCTGAAAGGATTTCGATGATGTTGTGCTTTACATTATTGCTGATGCAGATAATTGTTATATCAGTACAAGTCTTACGACAGAACACAAGAAAATCAAGATTGAAAACAACCCTAACACACACACACACACATACAGGAACGCACTAAACTTTCCATTGATCTGCTCATTACAGATGTCTCTGCTTATCAGTTGATAGGTGTACATATCCGTGCAAGGTGCCTTAAAACCGTGTGTGCGATGTAAAGAGGTCTAATAGCTTATGCATTTTCTAAGTGCATATAAAGTGTAAAGCAAATTGCATATTTAAATATTCGTGTCAATATGATATAAAGCGCAAATGCTTCTAAATAGAAAACTCATAACACGTGTTGCACTGGTGCAAAGCAGTCCACGCTGCGCTGGCCCTCGTCTCCCGCAGTTCTGTCTCTCACCACAAGGGGCTCTCTGCCAGATCTCTGCATGACGACACACACAACAGGACAAGCGTGAGTTTGGGAAGAAATGGTGCGTTTATAGACAGCAGAGGGTGAAAGAGATGGATAGAGCGAGGGATACCGACGGAGGGGGTGGAGGAGTAGAGTTAGGAAGAGAAAGAAAGAGGGTGAAGGAGAGAAGTGAGGGAGAAAGGGTTTTAATGATGCTGAAAATTGGCCGGTGAGCGCTGTCTACCCTCTCAGTAAATCATTGCTACAGCTTCTTGTCAACTTATCTGTCCTCTTGTCCTCCCCTCACAGAACTCCCCCTATCCTTTCTCTCGCTTTCTTCTCCCTCACTAATTTTATGAGGTGGTATTCAAAACTTCCATCTCCTCACCATATTCGGACTGTCACCATAAATAAAGGCCTGCATTAGCGTGTGCGAGTGTGCAAAGACAGAAAAAGAGACAGACTGTGACAGGGAGATATAAAGCGAAGCGTTCGGGAGAGAGAAAGGCCGAATGTTTTTTGCGACAGTGACATATTTACTTGTGTGGCTTGTGTAAGAGTATATGTGAAAATCTATCTGAGCCCGTGTCTGCAGGTCACAGATAACGACAGCGTGACTGATGGGGTTTATAGACAGTGAATGTGTGTTTGTGCGTGCTGTACCCGAGGGTAGTGTCTCTGTTGTCAGGCAGGAGAAGAGCCGTCTCCTCTCCAGAGCTGTGTCCTCTTGACAGAGCGGCCTCGTACTCTTCCTCCTGTAAAGCACACACGCAATCACATACGCATAAATAGTCTGAAGAAGAAGCACAACCAGATTTTTACAACTGCATAGCACAAGTTGTTCAGTTTTAAATATCATCTGATTTTTAACCTTAGTCAGTGCCAAAAAACATCTGGCTCAATGCATCTCTGTGAACTACAACAAATTCAGCCTCAAATGTTATTCTGCAATATTCTGATATATTATTTTCTTTGGGGTTTTTTTTACATCTCTTTTCAGATTTATTTTGTTTAATGTGCATGGTAATATCAATAAGTTTGAATCCTAAACACACTTTACTAGAATAAATATTATTGCAACTTAAAAAACATACAATAAAAAATCTAAAATAATAAATGACACAAGAGTTTGTACACTAATCTTAGCTTATTAATGTTTTATATGTGGGGTCTCTGATACCCTAAACACAGCATGTTAAATAATATCTTTCATAATGAATTTAGAAATGTTATTAATAATCACTTAACAGAGGGAATGTTATGATATTTCAATGTCTCAAACAGAACATGAGCATTCAACTTTTTACTCAAATTTGATATTCAGAGATTTAATTAATGTTTGGATCATTTGAAACGTGTAACATAATTAATAACTAATAAAAATAATTAAGTATATATACAGGTCCTTCTCAAAAAATTAGCATATTGTGATAAAGTTCATTATTTTGTGTAATGTACTGATAAACATTAGACTTTCAGATATTTTAGATTCATTACACACAACTGAAGTAGTTCAAGCCTTTTATTGTTTTAATATTGATGATTTTGGCATACAG
>JAUMHQ010000089.1:17470221-17483579 GCA_032361165.1 Enteromius paludinosus | reverse complement strand
CGTTTGTGTTCTGCTGAGGAAACAAAGTCACCTACATCTTGGATGCCCTGGGGGTAAGCAAATAAACATCAAATGTTAATTTTTGGGTGAACTATCCCTTTAAGAATGATTTTTAGAACTATATCTTTATCGTTATAGTTTCCATGCTTGGTGTGAATGGGCCTTTAAGGTTAACGATTAATCATTTAATTTATTGTTAATATAAACAATGATGGATCATGGGATTGGTTGGAAATTGACATCCCTAATATCTATATTTTCTTATCAAATTAATCAAATTTAGTGTGATTATGTAACATAAATATCTTAAATGTCCTTTTTTCTCAAAAATGTTTAAAAAAGATATTACCTCTGCAGTCAATCAAATAAAAACAGTAAGAGATTTAAGACAGCAGCAACGCTATATCAGTAGCAGAACAGCATTATTGACTTGGTTGGAAAGCTCAACACAGACTATTTGGCGTCTAAAGCTGTTCATGTGATTTTTAAACCACACAACAAGCCCACACATTGTGGCAATGTTAAATGGAGACTGTCTGTCTGAGGTCTATAGCCTCCTGTGGATAAAAGTGTCTATACACTGGGACATCTCTTTATTGCATTTTTACCCTTTCTTGCCCAAACAACAGTGTAACACTTTGCATTAACGTTAAACACTTAAAAGCTCAAAAATACAGTGAAATGGTGCATTATTTAATTAAAAGAAATCATTAAGCATAAACGATTACACAATAATCAGATGTGTATCATATACATGAAAACTGTTCAGTGAATTAAAATTGGAGCATTTTATTTGTGATATGATTAGTACAGAACTATTATTTCCCTGCTATTTTTGGCTTTAGAAAGATGTTTTGGCTCTGGAGTGGAAGCAGCAGCTTGTGCATCTGGCATTGTGTCTCATTGGTGAATGATGCACTGATTAAGAATGCTAACATATTCGTTGAGAGCCTCTGACCTGCAGTAGCTGGGCTCTGGGGATGACCAGCAGCATGTCCTCACCCACTTCCTCGCCCTGACCCTCCTCCTCCAGAGTCACCAGCTCCTCAAGGGGCTTTGGGGCTGAGAAGGTAAAAGCAGTGCTGCGAGAACAAACCTCTCCCCTTCCATCCACATACACAAACTGGTACTGCTGAGCACTAGGCCCAGGTAGGTAGGAAGCTGAGGGAAGAGAAGAGGGCAACTGTGAAAGGCTACAAACATGACAATTGTTATGTGTGGGTTCTGGTTTTGAATATAGGCGAAGCATATTTGAATATTTCCTTTGTGATTATTCATATTGAGTGAAGTTTCATTGATAGCCACATGATGCTTAGGGCACTGCTGATGATTGACCTCCTGTGGTTTTCTCTCTGAGGTCATAAATGCACTCTGTCTGCATCGCCATTACTCACCACAAATAACAATGCTGCCCTTCTGCACTGTGAAAATCTCAGCCCTAATGACACTTCCGCAGACACACGCTTGCACATCTCAGACTTGCACTACCATTCAGAAGGCTTGTGGTCTTTTTTTTATTTTTCTTTGAATACTTTTAGTCAGCAAGGATACATTAAATTGATAAAAGGTGACAATAAAGACATTTAGTCTTTAAGTAAATAGCTGTTCTGTTTTTAACTTTCTATGAATCAAATATTCATTCAAATGTATGATTAAACAGAACAAAAGCATTAACAAGCACACGATCAGAAATGCTTCTTAAGCAGGTAACCAGTCTTAGAATGAGTTTTGAAGCATCGTGTGACACTGAAGACTGGAGTAAGGATGCTGAAACCTACATTTTGTCATTGCAGGAATAAATTATATTATAAAATATATTATAACAAACAAGAACAAAGAGTTACTGACCCCAAACTTTGGAATGGTAATGAATGTTACTTTAAGTGAATGTTTAGCAAATAAAATAATTTCTATAGGATCGCTGGACGAATTAATCATGCACGGATGGCACCGCATCACCTAATCATCTCCTCATTACACCTGCCCAATCAAATCCCTTCCTATCTCACTATGAATAGCCTGTTCTCTTTCCGTCCGCACCTCGCTTTTGCACATCCCTCCTTGCCCATTTTGCCGCTTTCACGCTTCCTCCGGGGGGGGGGCATGCAGGAACCGAGTCAGACGCCGAGCTCTAGTCCTAGCTAGGGTTCAAGCCTCTAGGGTTCGGAGTCCGCCTCTCTCGCCTCTCGACTCGCCTCCCGGACAGCACGCCAAACCTGCTAAACTTTTATCCTTCTAGACTATGAGGAAGCGTGAACTCTTGAAAATAAGGATATAGTGTGTATTACACACTGTAGATTAATTACCAAAGATATGCTTTTCAAAAATCAGTAAGTCACTGGGTTGTCTCAAAGATTAATCGACTCTTTGGCTATAGACGGTTTCAAGACAGCATGCGTGCTTTTGTAGAAAAAAAAAAACCAAAACCTTCTGGTAGACATCCCAATAGAATCAATAACAACGTGCATTATGTGCTCATGTTTATTTAACGAAGCCTTTAGGAAAATCAGTCGGTTTTGATATTGTGGCAGGTCAACACAAATGTTTGGGAGCACAATAACCTGAGACCGACTTCATTATTAGCTGCGTTTGTAGCAGGCAACACTAACCAAACCGCTAAACTAACACAGACCGGAAGTTAACTTCGGTCCAGGCATGTGTGCCTGATAAAACCGTCCATAGGGAATAATTGGAAAATCGTATATGTTCGGATATGTATGCGTTAAACAAATGAATGGAGGTTGTGGGGTTTTATCGTGCTGCGCGCTACAGCACGGCGAGATAAAACCTTCTCAGATAAATTGCATCTCTAAAATCACTCTTTTTAAAGCATCGCCAACTCTACACAAAAATGTGCAGAGAAACAAGTCAATCAAGGGTAATTTGGGAACATCCTGCCCATCCCTACTAATAACTAACTACAGGCAAATTCCTTTGTGGCATTTTATCTCCTTCACAGGCCATTCGAGGAAGAGCATTTGCTAATGTACTGAAGGCACCTCAGTGAATGAGACCAGCAGTTGGGTGAATCAATGCAAGAAACTGTAATTAGCTTCTTTAATGTCCCTAAAGCACTCTATTCTTTATTCATACTGAATTGAGACTATCAGCTGACTTTTAAGAGGGCTTGAACACTCAAATCAATGTTTCAGAGACCTTGGAAATTAACACAGCAGTTGACAGAAGCCCCCTCTTTGTAGCTGGATGGAGCTACTGCCCAGACAAATGTATGGTAGTCCTTGACTGATGACCAGCCAACCTGAGGGTAAAAGGAAACAACTTCAGTTAAGCGACTTCAAGAGCTACATCAGTACTGAAGAAGCTAGAGATAGCTCTATTGCTTACCTTAAATAGTCCAATCCAGTCGTTACTGGCCCATGTGTGCTGTGGGTTGATGGTGTAGTGGCAGTCCACTCTGCTCTGAGGAAAGTAGCAACTTCCAACATTGCGAAACTCCACCCCCCATGTCTTCTCCATGGCAACAGAATAGCGATGCGCCTGGGTAAATAGTAAAATGATAATTGGCATGCCATCTAAAAAACTTTCTCGTTCTTTAATTATTATGCATGTAGTTTTATGGTGTCATTATTCAACAGATTATGTGCAATATTGGCATTTCCAGCATCGCTTTATTTTTCTAAGATTGCATGCCTGTACTTATCTGTCTTTATCTACATGTATGCCCCATATCTACATTCACAATCAGCCTATATACAGTATATACAGGTTTCAATTAGTCCACACATGCTGTGGACACTAGTTGTATGGACATTATTATTAAAGCTTATTGAGGACAGTAGGGGAGAGGTGAGTGTATTGCGCAAGTGAAGAGGAACTGTTTATGTTAAACTAGATGCCGCCGAGTTCCTGTGGATGATTGATGTTGAGTGCAGACTTTCTTAGTCGGACACACATCAGCTCTTAGAGAGCATTTGTGACAGGCTGTCAGGTGCTACAAATGCTGTGACTGACTTTGTGAACTGTGTGGATTACAAGCAATGACAGGTGGGTTCATCATTAGCACCACATAATAAACTACACGCTCCATATTTAGACTCTCCATGACCAGGCCAAGGACGTTTTCTGACGTCATCTGTCTGATGTCAGAAGCTCGCATCAAAAGATTAAGGATCATTTCATTCCTTGTGATATGACTAAATAAAATTAATGGTGAAAGGAGTTAAAAGTAAAGCTGAAAAACAATAGATGTACACCAATTTCATGCGCTTGAATATTACTTGACACGTAACAACAGAGTGCTGTGGCTTAACAAGAATATCATAAAAATGTTTACAATAGTAAAAAATTGCTACAATAGTTCACTCCTTTCTTTATTTGTATTGCTGACTTGCCAAACAAAGCAAAAATTATAGTTTTGCATTGCCGACAATCGTGGATGGCTATTGCAAGCGAGGCCCAAAGTTAGAAACTATCTCAAGTTACTTGCTACAGCGTGGCGACAAACAAGAAAAACAATGCATAAGCAGATCTGACACTTTGTTACAGCAATTTTAAAAAACGATAATGACAAGATTATAACACTGTAATTGTCAATACACATTCCCTGGGTCTGCGTCAAATAGATGGCATGTTATAAACACGGCGTGCTTTTGTCTTTTACAGTAGCTGCGTGCTACTGAACATGCTGCATTTTTTTTCTCTCTCCCTTTTTTTCCTTTGTGGAAAAAACCGCAACCGTCGTATAAGAAAACTCACCCGATTTAGCTTAGATAATCGGAACAATGTCCTCTTGGAAAACGATGCTCGGTGATAAAGGAGAAAACATGCATGAGACTGATGACAAGTGCAATTTACACTGACACATTCGCCGAGATGAGCTGTGCCACGAACCTCTCACAACAATAACAAAAACAGAAGCATGGGTGCTTTGGAGGGCTCGGTGCATTGTGGGAAATGAAGTTCCATGACTGGTTCTGAATAATGGCTCAGATGCTCAAAAAAAACTAAAATCCCCATCTGTAATGACGATGCTTTGAAGGTCGACGTGAAAAGTCAGACGTCATGGCAACGGTGCAGCTTTTAGAGTTTTGATTGGCTCACATTTCTCATCGGATTCATCGACTTGGTTCCTATTGGTTAGATAAACGTGTTAATCAACTGCTGACCAATGTGATAGGTGTACGTCAGGAACGCATGGAGAAAAGCAACGCGATTGCGAAATGAACTAGTGATGGGAAGTCTGACTCATTTCCGCGAATCGATTCTTTTGAACTAGTGATAGGAAATCTGACTCATTTCCGCGAATCGATTCTTTTGAACTAGTGATAGGAAATCTGACTTTTTTTTTTTTTTTTAGGAAATCTGACTTATTTCCGGGAATCGATTGTTTTGAACAGTCTAAAACAACAATGCATTGATTCAATTACTTCTCGACTAAAATGGTTTTTGTTGTATATAAAATGCAACTTTGCCTTGAATGTGTGTTCATATAAATACGATGCATGAAGTATATATATGCAGAATGTTCTGTTTGTATTTATATGTTTTATTAATTGATTTATTGGTGTGTATTTAGCACCCTGAACTTTAAGTAGCCTTAAAACTTAATAATGGCCCGGTTTCACAAATGGGGCTTAGCTTAAGCCAGGACTAGGCATTAGTTAAATTAAGATATTTAAGCAACTTTTACAAAAATGCATTATAAGAAAATATTACAGGAGTGCATCTTAACACAGAACGATGACACTGACATGTTTTAAGATATGTCAGAGCAAGATATTTTCATCTGAGACAGCTCAAACATGCAATTTCGTCTGGGACTAGCTTAAGTTTGTGAAACTGGGGGAAAATGCTCAAAGCATCAAATCAACCGGACATGTCTCCTGTTCAGTACACTGACTCGAGAACCGCTCGACCCACTTCACTTGGTTTAGAACGATTCGATCGGTCGGCTGTAAAAGATTCTTTAAAAAGATCCGGTTCAAAATGAGAATTCGAATGTTTAGGTTTGCTAGAGCAATATTTTATATTAGTCTTCACATACATAATATAAAGCAGCTGAGTCGGACATACATTGTCTTCCCTCATGTTTGAGTGATGTCTGCAATAACCCAATGTCTTCAAACGACATCTCTTCTCTTTTCAGCGTTGGGTCTCAGGCAGACAAACATTCAGCTTGATTAAACCGCGCTCAACACATTTCTTGCTGACTCACAGAAACTTGAGACCAGAATGCTTGCCTGTGAAGCTGAAAAGCAGATGCCAAATGCCTATCGTGTTTCAATAATTCCCACAAACATTTGTCTCTCACACTTAGATCAACTTAAAATGGGCTGTTATAACTGCCAGCTCAATCCGTGTAAAGAACTGAAACAAAATGATTTAGAATACATTTAATAAACAGTTCATGGAAAGAGATATTCGAGCTGATGAGACATTTCTTATTTCTTTTTTCAAAACAGATGTCTGAGGTTCTCGTTATGAACACCAGATGGCAGTATACTTTTAGGAAACGCACTAAGAGTTGAGGTGTAGATGGTTAACTTTAAATGTATTATTACTTCTTAAAACATAATCTTCCTCTTTTTGGATGACAATATGATTAGGCGTAATCCAAAAAATTAATATAGTTCTTTATTTACACTATAACAAGTGAATGCCCATAAATTTAAAAAAGCGTTGTCACACATCACTATCTTTCAGATGTGTATCAGTGTCTTCTTTACAGTTTAGAAGTAAAGTTCCACTTTATTTTTCCATAAAGCTGGAGTAATAGCTTGGATCAGCCAGGCATGTTATCTCTCATGTTTGTGGTGTGCTTAAATGGATGAATGATTATACTGGAGAAGAAGTTTCTTGAGGAATTTGGCACATACAACACTCAGGTCTCATGGTGCTATTAGGAGGTCAGAAGTCAAAGTGATATATACATTCTAAACGAAGTGCCGATTTAACACTCGCATGCCTTTGATGTTAAGGATTTGGGGCTTAAGTGAATCTTTCAGTATGTTGAGATCTTACAGTGCTGTCCATTGCACTGCCTGCATGCGTATTTAAGTTTTCTGAATCCGCTTCAAAACGATTAAATGATTCAAGCACTGATAAAATATCACCTTATTTTAAGGCATCAGAACCAGTTTCGCACTGAAAAGGAAGGCAGCCGCAGCCACTGCGAACAAGATGGCCACCCTGAGCCTGTAATTGCATGCAGGCAGTAAATGAGGCAGCCCAATAAAGGTGCTGAGATTGTTTTAACAGAGTGAGCTCGGCTGAAATGCGTCGAAGGCTGCGTGAGAGGCAGGCAGGAAGGGGGGAAGGGTAGAGGCATGTGATTGATGGCGCACAGACAGTGTGTTACCGACCTTGCTTGATGACGAGTCTCCCTCAGGCCCATGACACTCCTAACCTCGCTCCTCCTCCCAGGCGCTCCGTGTCAAGTGTTTTTGAGGAGATCAATGAGAAGATCTGGTGCAGGCCAGGCTTATGTCGGCCAGTCCTTTTATCATCTCATTACTAAACTGGTCAGGGATTCCACTTGCTTGTTTTATAGATACTGCAAAACATATAAGATGACAACTATTGAATTTTCCTGGTAATTCAATTTGTTTTCAACGAATCAAACCTTAATAAAATATATGTACATGGATCTACCATGTTTTGCCTACTTACTCTCAACTAGCACACGTATGAATATGTTTGCTGTATTCAGAGCACTGAATAGAATTTATTTTAACTTTATGTTGCTTACATTGTAGATGCATTATAATAACCTATACTGATGTAGAAAGTTATACATTTGCGTGTCTTTAGTTTCACTTAATTCATTTGAAAAGAGAGAAAAGCTTCTTAATTGTACCTTTTATTAGAATACTTGAATATATTAATTGTTAAATACACTACTAAACTTTATGTATTTAACTTTATGTATGTATTTATGTGCCTTTCCCTGTGAGAGACGTTACGTATTCTTGCTTGTGGGACAGATCACAGCATCTTGAATGAGTGTACAGCGATTGCGGCTGGCATGCATATAGTTGCAACATGGGCGAGCTAACAGTGGGTTTTTCTGGGGCGAGCATTTGTACTTTTTTCATGGTGGCATCTTTAGCAAGAAATGGGAGGGTGAGTATAATTATTAACAAACACCCACAACACCCTGAACAGGTATTCCTTGCGAAATGGAAAGTGAGAGAAACAAAGAAAATGCCGAATTGTAGAAGAGCAGGGTGAAGACGTAAAGTGAAGTCTTAAAGTTAATCTCAAAGACCCCAGAAGGGTAGAAGACAAAGAGTGAGGGAAGTAAATAAGTGACAAAGATAAAGGGATTGAGAGAGCGAGCTGGTGTGCCAAAGAGAAGGAGAGAAACATGAAGGGGGGCAGCGGTATTTAGTATGCACGGCCAAGCTGCCCCATCTGCTTAGCACAGCAGTCCCCATCGTATAACTGTCTGTAGGCCGTGGGCCGCATAAAGAATGTCTCCAATTTGATGTAATTCCGCAAAATTAATGACAGCTTTACCCAGGATGGGCCGTGAGGGAATGATTAGAGTTTGATCATCCATCTGATCGGTGGCCATGCCTGGCCCGAGCAGCGCATTGACGCATTCAGGGTACACCCTCGCCAGGGACCCGCGTGCACAGAGCCGCTGACAAACATGCAGGAAAGCGATGCCAAACTGGCAGGCTTGAGCCTCTCATTCGGCTCCTTTAAATGAGGTTTGCAAACATACCTCCGCGCGAACACACCGTTATGGCAGGGGGAATATCTCTCGTGTGCAGTGGCTGGGCTGACCTCAGTTTTAATGCTGCTCCAGGCAGACCTGTGCTGTATTTCAAAGCAAAGGGGTCCAAGCGGCATCTAATTTACTGACGTCTGAGGTCGCATTGTGGTATTTTACAAGAGAGCTTTACTGTGGCCATGATTGGAATTGGGTATGAGTTTAAGAGAGATGGGGGCGGATTGGGAATTGCAGAGGGGGATTGATCCAGGCGATGGATAGAGGGAGTTAATTCCTGGATGTGTGATTTTCCTCCTTCCCTTCGTTGCCGTTCCTGCCCATCCCCCACTCGCCCGCTCTCTTTTTTTTTTCTGTCTTCCAGGGATCCTACTTTTACAAGCGAGCAGGGGCATTCCTTTTACTAGGGGGCCTGGTGCATCTCTCTGTGCTGGGGACATTAAAGGGAAAGCCGGTGTGTTATCAGTGCAGAGTGCAGGGCTTTAGATCAAGGTCTGTCGTCTGGCTCGCACTGCTCTTCTGGGTTTGTGCTGTTGTGCGGTGCACTTACTGGGTAATTTAAGTGAGCCCACAGATAAACAAGTGATTGACTACAGAGGTGTGTAAAGCACTAGCTGCCATGGTGGTTGGAGAGATGGCAGAGATTAGACTGCAACAAACAACCAGTGCGAAATGGCTCTAATATCGATGGCATGAAGGGCGTAAGCACTTTGCTTTGAAATTGTACTGGTGGTTTTTGTTCTTGGCGTATAATTGCAGAATGGAAAAGATTAACACACGGTAGGGAACACGGTGAAATTAATTTCCCATCTGACAAAGACTCTGGGTTTTAAGCAAGCTGGAAAAGCATAACTGCCAGGTACCTGCATTAAAGGCAGCGTGCCAATGCACTGTTAAGGGATGGCTCAGATTTCTGGGCATGCTGGCACATTCCCTAGCAGCGTTTTGATTTTGTCCGAAGGGCTGTCCAGAAAAATAATTGCACGTGAAAGAACGAACGTCGACAAAAAGAGGATAAGAAAATGTCTTGCCGTGTGGTTGGATGGAATCGTTGCACATAAGCTCATTAGAAAAATACACGGTTTGCCTTTAATGATTTCATCATGTTTCTCCCCTATTTGTTGTCTTTTTTCTTCTGTTTTATGTCATTACATTTGGCTTGATCTGTGTTCTTAATGCATTCGCATTCATGGGTTGCCATTAACCCCTTATATCATTTTACTCATGCACTCGCACCCTTTCTTTCTCTTTCTCCACCTCCACTTTTTTTTTTATATTTTTGGCTGAGCTGGAGACCTTTCTCTGTGCTGTGACCTTTAGGTTTTAAATGAAGCCCCTCTGCGGCTTGTCTCTCTTCATAGACCGCCAGTTACGAGCCTTGGGAGGACCGCAAAAAAATAACGATTCAGATGAAATGGCCCCTTTAAAAAGCTCTTCCAAATTCCTTTTACATTTTTCCTCCCTGTCCTACTGCCTTCCATCTTTTTTCTGGCCACATTAATATTCATACTAATGAGGAACATCCTAAAGAGCAAGCTTTGGAAAAACTCAGCCAAACTTAAGTACACACAAGCTAGCCAACACACATACACGCAACATTCAGGCATGGTACAGTGAGGCCTACTAATACAGTGAATGCTCATTACTGATGGATTTAAGACAGCTGCCACAAATGCCAAATGATTTATTGAAATTGGGAAAACATGACTTATGATTATATGTTTGCCAAGGAAGTAACATTTTCCCCCCCTATTTAATTACCCTTTATAGTTGCCCTCTATAAGGGGTAGTCATTGAGGTTTTATTTTAATGCATGCATTGGCAAAATGGAAAATGAAATTATTCCTTTTATCCAAGATGTGGGCTGTGTTTGGAATAACATATTTAATCGTAAGCAGTTTCAGCCTCAAGGTTTTGTATACTACTAACCTTTCATCATATCTTAAGACAGATATGAAACATAGAGACATTTATTATAATATATTGTATATTTCCCCTGTATTATTTCATTAAATGTTTGTTGTATAATATTTTATTTAGGCTATAGATGCTGCAGATCCGGCTTCTTCAACAAATTGCCACTAGGGGGGTCGCACACAGGCAAAAGTGTACACACTGACTTTAATGCTTTTAGGTTTCTCATGTTGACCGCCAGTGCAATATAATAATTACATAACAGAGTCACAGCATGAGCCCATTTCGCATGATATGGCTCATATGAGGTTTAATCAAAGTTAAAAATTATAAATGGCATGTTTGTTAAGCAGTAAATCGGCAATATACTAATTATCCAAGACATAGGTTGTGTTTGGAATAACATACATTAATTGGGAAGCAGTTTGGACCTAATGTACTACTCTTTTTTTATATTACTTTAGAAAAAATATTAGAAATATATCATGTACATAATGTACTTTATTAAATAATAATAATAATAATAATACATTTTCACTTTGATTTTTTATTAAATGCATTTTATTTTACATTCATCAACTTCACATAAAAAGTCTTGCCGAATATTATAAAGAAAGAAAAACTTTTTAATGTGGTGCACAAAACTGTCTAGAAAAATAATTGCATGTGAAAAAGCAAACACTGACAATTAGAGGATAAGAAAATGTCTTGCATGTGGTTTGGTGGAATGGATTCACACAAGCTCGTTAGAAAAATACACCGTGTTCTGTTTGCTTTAATGATTTCATTATGGTTCTTCCTCATTTGTTGTCTTTTTCTGCTGTTTTTATTTTATTGCATTTGGCTTACTCTCTGTTCTCTCCTTAAATGTGTTTCTTAATAGATTCGCATTACTCAGTAAAATCCATTTTTTATGACTCCTATAATATTTAATCACAATTTTTAGTAATAGTTATAATATCATGTTTATTAACCAACAAACAGCCTGCATATAAACTTATACTGTTTTGTCTAATTAATTGAAATAATGATATCAAGTTAAAAATGTTTTAATGACTAACTAAGATAGAGATAAATGGCTAAATCATCTAAAATAAAAAATGGTAGAAATGGGCATGGAAAATATTAATTGTACCTGATATAATGTGCTACTGTGGAAAACGTTTAGAAACATTTCAGGCCGGCAAATTTCGCTGCTAGCAAAATGCCTTATTAATAATGGCTGCTGTACAAGCAGCAATCATCGTGAGTACAAACAGCACTCCCATTTGTCACGGTGTTAGAAAGACCAACAAGAACTTGTCCAGTTATTTCAAATGAGACCAATTAGATCTGAGAAGGAGAACGAGCATGGAGGCCTAACACATTTGTGAATGCCTGGGGCGAACTCCAGAATTCAGTTTTACACCAGACAGTGGTCAGCAGGGTTCCTAATGGGAGCCAGGTAATCAGCAGGGCCAGATTACAGAGACGGTATGTTCAGAGTGAACACACACAGAGCTGCATATGCTTGTTTCAAATACATGCTGACTGGCTTAGTGTTATCCTGTAATCACTGATGCTCCAAAAATGACTTTACACGTTTTTATGCACGTCAAGTACATGAAATATGCAACACAGTCTCACGAGCAATTTGTACGAGGTGCCAAATTTGTGCCAATTCGTACTAATTCGTATGACCTCACTTTGTCTAAAACTACGTGATGGGTAGGTTTAGGGGCGGGGTTAGGTTTAGGTCAATTGTACAAATTCAGACGAATTGGCATCTCGTAAAATATGTACGAATTGCTGTGAGATCAGGTTGGAAATATGTCATTACTGAACTGTAGATCCTGTTAACCAATCAATGTGTTTTTTAAAAGCATTGTGAGCCAAGGTGGTTGTAGTAACCACTGGTGTCACTGGTGCTACGATCTGCTTAGGCTTACAATGCTTTTGGGAAACGCAGCTCAGGTCAGCATCGAAGCAGTGACTATCATGTTCAGCATGTTGGTGTTGAGAGTTTTGCTCTGGAAGACATTAACACTCCAATTTACTGCATTAGGAAGATCGTTGGGTTTGAGCACTTTAGAAGCGCACATTTTCCGTTTTCAGATTCCTTCTCGTAAAATTCCCACCGCCTCTCTAGACTCCCAGAACGGAAAAAGAGGGATGGAAAATTTCAGGGAGTTTCAGCCTCAGTGGAGAGAGGCGAAAACGGAAAGGTGTTGATTCTGCAATTACTCAGCGTTATTAAAATAGGAAAAGAACCACCCTGCAGGGTTTTGACAGCATTTACTAAAATAACACTGAAAGCATTAGCATCATGCTAAAAATGAATGTACTCCTAACCCTGCGTGGGCCTTATAATGGAGCCACTTGAAAATGACACTCTTGATCTAAACTATTTAAGGCAAATCCTCAGCGTATGATTTGTGGTTAAGATGAGGTAAGGAAACATCATTCTACACTGAGGTCCACTCAAACAGTCACTGTAAAGAAGAAAAAAATTTGAGTTGAGTTGAGTAACGTTCACATTCTTGTAAGGTTCCTGCTGCTCAAGCGGTAGCGACGCCAAGGCTTTAGGTTTAATTCCCAGGGAATGCAATGTGAGTTTCAGATACAATACATAAATCTATAAGTCAAGTCAAGTCACTTTTATTTATATAGCGCTTTTAGCAATACAGATTGTAGCAAAGCACTGAACATTATTAAACAGAAGAACAGAGTGATGGTAATGTATAATGACGGGAGTTAAACTTTATTTATC
>JAUMHQ010000089.1:17452225-17467555 GCA_032361165.1 Enteromius paludinosus | reverse complement strand
TCTACTCAAGTCACTTTTTTAAGAGAGCACTTGTACTTTTACTCAAGTCTGGGTCTCTAGTACTTTATACATCTCTGCGTATAAGACGTTTGAAGGTATGTATAGAAAGAGAAATGATTGTGATTGAAAGAGTTGAACTGTCTGTAAACCTAACAATGCTTCTGCTGTGGCATTCAGTCAATACAAACAAATATATCTGAACATCTGCATTCATAAAGTTCTGGGTTGGGGTTGGGGTGATGCAGAAGAAGAAAAAAGCACCAACTTGTGTACGTGCATGATTTGTAGCCGAAAAGGATATTCTCCAGCGGCGTTCCATAAGGCACTGCCAACACATAAACAATACCTCACCAATTCAGGAAGAAATGTTGGTTCCACTGACACATAAAAAGAGCAGTTTGCCATGGAGACATAAACACTGAGCACATAAAAATTTAGCCACATAAACTCTGCACTTAATGTCTGTCGTGTTTACGGTTAAATCGGACATTTCATCAAATTCATTGTCACAATTTAAAGAGTGGCCAAATGAATGCCACATTTGGGTAATCTGTGGTTTTTGATGATCTTCTACTGGTGAAGAATCCTTAAATACACAATTAAAAACAAACACCAGTCGTTATGGCTTACAATAAATGAAAAACAAAAATGACAGCTTTCAAAGCATAATAGGCAGAGAACCCATGAACCTATCAGAATTTCAATAGTATGCATCCAAACAGTGCTGTTAGAACTGAAGAGATTCACAGATGAAGGATCGAGGATGATACTCAAGCCAGAATTACATATTCAGAAGGCAGTATTTCGGCACAACTTTGAGCCCCCTAAATATCACTATAAAACTATGTTGATTGAACTGCAAATCTCCCTGAGAGGTCCAATAAATGTAAAAGTGATTTATTTCAGCAAAATCAAAGTCAGTTCAACCAGGCGGCCAATTCATTTCAGTGATATTTCAGCGAATACACCATGTAATTCATGCATAGCGAAAGACCCTCCCTATGAAGGCATTCCTTCGCTCTGAACACACCCCACCATTGTCAGAGCGCTGCAGCCCGGCCACCTCGCAGAATGTTCTAGTTCAGGTTCAGTGGAGTTTAGAGCCTGAGGGAACCGAGAGGACGACGATTCTTGCACCTCACCCTGCAATGCGGTGCCACTGCTCATCACCGACAAATATACGTTAGCCTGGTGCTTCTCTCAGATGCATATATATATATATATATATACACAGACACACTCGCCCTCCCTTTCTTTATCACAGAAATAAGCATTTTTACAGAGTTTTAGCTATAAAAAGGCAGGAGCAGATAGCCCATAAATCTGGTCATAAAAATGTTAAGTTGTCAGAGGTGCCATCAGCTATCAATCGTGCGGTGGGAGGCTGGTGGAGGGGAAATCGGTGATAAAAAACAGCATTTTAGGGAAATTATGTCTAGTCTTCCATTTGCAAAGTGCTGCAGTCGTATCCCACCAGAATCTTAATCACGGGCTCTGATGCGGGTGGGTAGAAGAGAAACGTGTGTGTGTGTGTGTGTGTGTGATGCAGGAGATCCAGGGAGGGTGGGCTGGTGCCTGAGGTGGAGTTGGAGATGGGGGAAAGAAATTATACAACTAGCATAAATCTCCTCTACAGTCTCTCAGTCTTTCAGCCCCCTACACACACACACACACACACACACGGTCTCTCATCATCATCTCTCCATCTCCCACTTCATCGCATCTCTCTCTTCCTCTCTCACCTCATTTGCACTCTTTATCCCTTTTTCTTCATCGTATCTTCCTACAGCTAATCCCTTTGTCATCTTCTCCATCTATCTGTTATTTTCAGCTCCACTGTGATTCGTTTTCCTTCCTTGTTTCATTGATTTGCTGTTTTGTTGCCTATTTTGCTGTGTTCCCGACTGGACTGTTGGATACAGATTGACAAGTCTCAGGGAAATAAGACTATTTCCTCTTAGGTATAATTTATCATGCATCTTGTCACAAGGTGGCATTTGCGACGGGGCTCAGGATTACATGTTCATTTATTGCCACTGTATTTTAACAGCATAGATAGATTCATAGATGGGAAGTAAAAAGCACCTGGTCATGCCAGCCAGCGTTTTCTGTTCCTCATTGTCTTCCTCTTTGCAAGTCTGTAAGGCCAAGTGTTGCACATTGACTTGATGAATGCCTGAATTGTCAGATCTGCAGCACCATTTTTTAATTTAAGGTAATTTTGTTAATTAATTTGAAACGGCTCCAGAGCGCTTACAAGATGAGTGATGCCGCTTTTGAAAAGACACACAAATTACTGATAGGGTGAGAGAGACACGGAGTCACATTTTGCACTGTTACTTAAAATCTTCAACTTGCGAGGTTTGGCAAACTTTATAAAGAATGAAAGAAGAAATCTGTGGTCAGTCAATAACAGATTTCTAACATTAATACAAAGCATAATGTTTTTTTCCATTTCTATGCTTATCGCTGGTTGCACGCGTCAGTATCTCAGCAAATACAGTGAGTAGTCAGAGTATTTAGTTTGTCTTGTTTATCACGAGTACTGGGTATTCCGATATCTTGCTCGTTTTGTAGACTGTGCAGCAGGGAAAGACACATATTCATACACGAGGCCTGTTCCTGCTGAGGCTTCTTAATCATGATGAAAGAACTCCTTGATGTGTCAGGTGCTGTGCTGCCACCTATAGACTCACTAAAAGACTGCAGGCTAAAATCAGTGGCCTGAATGTTCAGAATGATGAAAAGGAAGTATTAAGTAAAAAAACTGAAATGTTTTGTGAGCTGACTTTAGGAAATATATTTCTTGTATTAGGCCAAAATACAGTGTAATACAAATAATGTAATGCACAAAACAGGATTTCCTAAGAGGCTCCTTACTAAGAATAATAAATCATAAATCATTTTCTATGTATTTTTATTTTATCTTTGCATTCGTAAGGAATAGTGAGGTATATTTTAATGAAAGTACTTCTCAGTCTGCAAGAGTTTCTTCATATACATGCATATACACTGCAACCTAACCATATACAATACAACCTAAAAACATCAGCTATTCCATCTTAAGTTTGTCTCATAATATATTTGCTTTATTAGCACACACTTGTACCATAATAATTGCTAAAAAGCCATCACAAACTATTAAAACGTGTACACATTCAGACATGCTAGAACATGAAATGCTGAAATGTGAAAAGCTGAAAATGTTTATATGGAAATGAATAATATTTAGTTGTTGAGTAAAATAGTGGCAAAGGTTTGTCAATCATTTTGACGTTTACATGTCAATGTTGCTGCTGTGGAGCAATGGGACACCTCTCAGCACTACACATTTTGGATGCATCCTTTCTAAGACACACCTTATCCCATGAATCCCAGGAGTCTCTAGCAAGATGATGAGTCAGTTCAGATGTACTAGGAAAATGTACAAAATGTGTACTGCTGAGGGGCATTCAAGAGCAGGATGGTTGATCCACCGCTTTGAATGTTTGGGGGAAGGGCAGCATGCTGCAGTACTTTAGTGTGCCGCCAGAGGGCGCTGACATATTCACAAAACACAAACACGAAAGCAGTTCCAGTGCAGCTCTTCCAGTGTGTGTATCTACAGGAATGTATTTTGAGAAGTATATTTTACAGCTGTTAAATTGTATTTATTATTATTAGCATTAGTAGTAGTAGTAGTAGTAGAAGTAGTTGTGATAAAAGCAGTAGTAAAAATGGCGGTGGTGGTAAAAAATAGTGGTGGTAGTAGTAATAATGATAATAAAATATTTATTTCTTCTGTTTATGAGTCTTAAAGTTTTTAGATTCCTAGCTGGACACCAATATTTGTGAATGAAATGGGCCATGTTACAAATGATACGTTTTTGTCTCAACTCTTAAGAGACTATAAATATATGTATTCATGGTTCATGTCAACTTATAGGCCTTTAACAAGGTATTACTCCCAACATTTATCATTTAAGAGTTTGTGTTAAATAAAAAGGACTTTGTTGGGGCCATCTTACTGTAACCATCCTAAACCGCAGCCAAATTACAAACTGCCAAAGCATTTGAGATGTCTTGACTTTCCAAAATAAGCCCCGTAAGCTGCAGCTCAATGACTCTCAAATGTCATGCTATAATTTTTCCAGCCATAAAAATGTGAAAGGATTTGTATTTCTTTTTAATGTTCGGGCAGTTTATCACTGATAATTATTAGAGGCAATAATGTAACTGTACATAGGAACTGTTAAGTTAACTCGTCACGATGCCCTTTAAAATGCAAATGCCTTGTGTTAAAAATATAGAGAGATTCATTGTGGCTTTATTTTCATTCTCAACCACGTTGTAAAAAAAAGGGGGGAAAGGAGAGCGAATGGCTCACTTTAGCTAGTGAAAGACTAGTTATGCAGTATGAAGAAATGAAGAATGTTTACCCCGTAAAATAGGAAGATTTACACACACCATTTATACACATTAAAAATCAGAGCGAATGAAATGCTGTGAATTATATGAGAGATTTTACTTTACTCTGAAGTTATCTCTCTCTCTCTCTATGTATGTGTGTGTGTTTGCTGTCTGTGATCATGGGTACGTGGTTTTAACTTGTTTTGTGGGTCTGTGTCACTTCTGGTTCCCCAGGCCTCCATACAAGCTTGGTCATAAAACGTCTTTTTTTTTTTCAGGGCAACTGTGTTAAAAGGAACACCTGTAACTCGATTCAGTGTTCTGGGCCGAGATGCCAATGGCATCTTTACAGCTCTTGGAATGAGGACACACACCTAAATAGACACTTTGTGTATACGAGCGAAGCCCTGCGCAGATACGCATTCCCCAGCCGGAGAGAGGCCATGATGTCTTGAAGTGTGCGTGTGAATGGGCACCATTTTGGTTTGGTGTGCGTGCGTGTGTTTGCACAGGCCCAACGCGGAGGGGGATGGGAGAGCGCGTAAGGACCCTGAGGATTCCTGCTAATGTTTTAGTCATTCTCTAGCCCCTGGGCTGGCAGACACATTGGGTGCAAAAAGCACTTGAGCACCCGCCATGATTTACCATTTATTTGGACATCTGCACGGAGCTTCTGCACCTCCAGCAATGTCTTGCTTTCCTCGTATTTAGGCACAAGCGCAAAAACCTGACCTCTGCTCGTCGTTGCATGCTTGTCTTTCAGCTGATTCACCAGCAAAGTATCTGCGTGCAGAGTCATCTCACCTGCCCGGTCGTAGCACTCTAAATCACGTCCTCTTCAGATCACACCTAACTCACGCGGCGAGTGCTCTCTGGCCTCGCTAAAATCTGCTGCCCTGCTGACACCCAGCACATCTTTACCAGCTGGGCTCATCAATCCTACTGACAGCTGCCTGGTACTGTGCGCAGACCTGGATGGCATCCAGAAAAGGAAACCAGTTTCTCTCTCTAAATCCCCACCTCTCTCGCTGACATGACATCCACACCCTGAACAGAAAATACCAGTCCACGACTCCATTCTGGTAAATATGGAGGCATATTTGACATTTGGCCTCAGAAGCGGTAGCAAAGTAATTTGTTGCACTTTCTGTCACGCTAGGCCACAGCTGCCGAGAGTCTAAGAGTGGTGGAGGGGATGGCCGTCAATGACAGGTCTGAGTGCTGTGGGTGGGACTGCCTGTGTGGCATGTGTGTTGAAAGGATGGCCAGAGGCCTTCTGTCTTTTTCAAAAAATATGGTGTTATTAGCCCCCGTCTGTCCATAAGAGACACGCACACACACACACTCGCGCACAAACACAGCAGGCAAGCCATAATTAGCAGAGGAGCAGACAGACAGGATAATTGGTGGACGCTATATGTTCACAGCTCTGGTTCAAGTAGGGCTTGCCACAGAGTGTTTTACACCTCAAGAGGACAAATAGCTTGAGGAAGCAAAGTACGGATGGATTTATTGGTCACCTCTGAGTCTTTTGTTTTGAAAGGCCCACAGTAAATCAGGATGTCAGCTTTAAAGAATGGAATGACTTTCACAGTGTTTGACACTTTTGAAGAAGAGTCGATTTGAAGACATTGAAGATTTATTTATTTATTTATTTTTCTATCTGCCTTGGCTATTTTTGAAATGGCAAGTCTTCAAAAGAACAAGCAAAAAAAAAGGGATGAAACGGACTCACACTGGCACCCTATGCCCAGAACGGCACTTCTGATGTCTTCTTGGAAAGGCGTCAGTAGCAAAAGTGGTTTTGAGATCGTTCGCTCTGCACCACACGCACTAGAACATTCTGACCACAGTCAAAAAATCTGAAGTAGACAAACACATGACCACTAAATTCCTTCCAGTATTTTCGTTTTAACAATATCCATAGTGTTTTTTTTTTTCAGCAGTGAAAATATGCATGTCGTTTTCAACTGATGAGGAAAGATAGCACGGGGGGAGGTGAAGGTAGCTCAGAGGAAGGGAGGGAGGGAGGAGAGAAAGAGAGAGGGGAAAGAAGCCGTGGGGGATGCTGCGTTTGGACATGACATTGTAAAACCTGAAGGCCTTTTATGACTTTTAGTGCCAAGGAGAATATACCACAACAAGAAGATCTCGGCTCACGTCGCAAACCTGTCTTTCTGCCTCTCTTTATCTGTCTGTCTCTCCGTCGATCTTTCTTTTTTGTCTGAAGATAGGAAAACTTAAGAATGGTGGATGATGTAATTAGTTTCATGTGGGTTTCAGGCTCTGTTGGCATACAAATGTAGCAGCATGTTGTTTGAGACATGTTTACAGCCAAACATTATGTCTTCCTATAAAAGTGTTTTGTGATAAAAGAACACTGGTAACTGTGGGACAATGATTAACATCACAAGGATGGGAGAGGAAGTATGAAGTGAAACTGGATCTGATCCAGTTTTGACGCATGTGGGATTTTGATTGCCCTCATATTTTAGAAGTGATCTGTCTGTGGAAAAAACGAAACAAAACATTAGATCGCTGCGGTATGAACATCTCGACTACAGTGCTTCCACTACAATGAGTATCTGCAGACGTGAATAATAGATTATTAAGTGTGCCGTTATAAATTGTATCAGTAGTTGCGTTATATAATGCCCGAGTTCTTGAGGAACAGCTCAGGTTTGGCAGGAATGAAGAGAGCATTTATGACGCAGTTGCTTCCTGCTTGGCTGGCACTTTCCTCTGGTTTCGACCTGGCTCGATCCAAAGGGCAAGACCTTGGTTTTGGCCCTCGCTGTTGTCTGTTTACCATCCCTCCTCATAAACCGCCCCGCCACGCCATCCAGCCACCCCTCAGGTACTCATTCGGCCTGCAGCGAGTCTCAGCCAGTCAGCACAGTAAACACCCAGATGTCATTACCTGAGAACAGCAAGCCATCAGGAAAAACCATTAAGACAAGTGGACTGTACCGCATGGACCGACAGATGAATATGTGTGGTGGCAAAGCAACTGAACTGGATTATGTAATGCTTTTGAGTGGTTAAATTTGAACCAAATACTCTTTGTATATTTAGAATACCTCTTTAGACACAGAACATGTGTTTAGGCCAAACTGGTCTCTTGCAAGCAATACAAAATGACAATATCATTACAACACAGCATTGCTTTAAAGAAATGCTGCATATTGTGATTATTATGACATATAATGCAAATTGTTGTAATGTATAAAATTGGGCCTAATATTAGAATTTGTATGAAAATATACAAATATGGAATGTATAAATATGTGATTAGGCTACTGATGTACTGTAAGCAGAAATTTTCCTTTTCCTTAAAATAAAGCGAGCCTAAATGTATCCATGTATTTTACTGCCGCTAAATTGTGGTCGATTAGTTTGCCTCTGTGTGAGTAAATATGAAGGCTTACTTTTATATGAGCCAGCTCGAATGCCATCTACATCTTAGCTAGAAAATCTCAGATAGGGCCTGCTGTTAGATGTTTTAGGGAATTAAACAATAAAGTACTAAGCCTTTAACCAAAACAGCATGTTAAGATCAATCGCTAAACTGAAACGTTTGTTAAAGGTTATCTGTCGCGTTAAATGACGTGAAAGAAAGACGAATTAGGCCTACTTATATCGACTTGATATAGTTTTTATTTACATGCACAGCATTATATTTGATTTAATTTTATTTTACAAGAAATGTTTTATTTAACAGGGTTTCACCTGTCTTGACCATTAAATTACAAGACACATGCGCACGAGACATGCGCGTAATAAAACGACAGGAAGCCAATACGCAATTACAGACAGGCTGAGCGTTGTCACATCGAGTTTATGAATTCACTGAGAATTACTTTTAGTGAAGTGATAACTCGTTTAGCGAAGACGTCTCTGATAAAAGTTTTGAAGGCGAGTGAAGAAATTGGTGTTGGTTTAGTTTAATAATTTGCTTAGGCCCAAAAAGTAATAGGCCTACGCCGCTTGTTTACGCATATGCACACTATTATTATTGTACACCGATTATTATGAAAATAATATTCGATGCCATGAAATCAGGTGACTAGTCAGAAGCGTTCATTATACAGCGGCCTAGAAATATGTGAACTCATTTGATTTTATGTGGAATTAGCAGCTTTCCAAAAGGGCCATCATCAAAGCATCGATGACATCTCTTCTTCTTAAATGGTAAGCTATTCTCATAAAAGCTCGATCCTCGTGAGATGTACTCGATATTCGCTAAAATAATTTCCAAAATGCATTGTGAAAATTATTGGATTATTACTACAGTTCAGTTCCTTTTTAATCTATATTGCATTGCATTTATGTAGTTACATTTCAACTGATTCCAAAGGGCTGCTAACAAGGAATTAACACTAAATCATATTACACTGTGGGCCTGAAACTCAATTTTACATTTACATTTTATGACTTTTAAATGAGAATGAATTTAGTTTTACTGGTCTGTAATCCTTTGTCATGAGTAATACATTAATGTTGAAGTGTCTTGATATATAATGGGTATAAGAACTTCAGGGAACTTTGTGACCATTCACTGGGTTATGGTTCACCCTCTGGACATACATATCTGGAAACTTACTGAACTTGAGGAGAGGAAGCCAATCTTTATTGAGAAATTTTGAACGATTTGAAAAAATACGTATATTACGCTGTTATGCTTTGGTTTAAACATTTTGCCATTTTGTTGTGCTTCAATTATAATCAGGTCTGTTCCAATAATGCAGTATTTCTATGTTATTTGAATATTTGACTACTGGATTAAATTCACCATTGAATGTCTCAAATTAATTATTTGATCAGTTTAACTATGGCCCATGTGATAGTTTAATATAAAAAGAGCTTCATGAACCCATATGATATAAGAACCATCTCTAATATAGAAGTTGTTGTGTGTGACGACTGCATCCATCCATGCATGATAGAATAATTGTTATGCATATGCATACTCCTAGCCATTTTAGGTCTGCTCTCTTCTTTAGCTTTGTATCTGAGTGGAAAGGCAATAAATGCAAGCCACTGCACGTGGCTTTCTTACAGACGCTGTCCAAATCCAAACGTTTTAGTTTATAAGTGGGAGTCAAGACTTAGCCAAGAGACACAGATAGTGACAAACGTTCCTTGGTTATTTAATTAGAGGCGGCTCTAATGTTTTCCATGTTTCTCTGGAGTGACTGGTGTACTGTAGGGAGGGGGAGCAGTGACATCAGTGACTTTAACTGGAACCAGATGGAGACTAATTAACAAAAGGGCAATGCAGTAATGGAAACTGAATCAGTGCTCACATACAGGTGTCAAAAAAGATAGAGGAACAATACCTATTCATAACTGAGGTGAGAGAGATCACACCAGGCTGCCTCTCATGGATCTGATTCAAGAGAGACATTTTTTCTTCATTGGGTCATGACTGGAGACTAGGAGCTTAGCTGGAGTACTTCAGCAGTGTGGCTTGGGTTTGAGGCCTGGCCTTCACCACTATAGGGACAAACCAAGCTGAATTTTCCAAAAGCTTGCTGTGTACTGTTTTGCATGACAACGAAGCCTTTTGTCATTAGCAATTTTTTATTTTTTTTTTACTGTTGAGTGGAATAACAATTGATTCGTGGTATAGACGTGACAGGAGGCTATAAAGGAGTGGGTTAGACATGGTTGCGTGTTGTGATTCATGTAATAAGTGTAGACTGATTAACACTACAGACTAATGTAGCCTTAGTCTGCGGTGAACGCTGTGGTCAGATGCAATTTACTATTGTCATATTAAATGCTTAGCTTTTATAATAGCTGTGCATTAGTGGAAAAACTGATACACGTTTTTACAGGGTTAGTTCACCCAAAAATCAAAATTCTGTCATTAATTACTCACCCTCATGTCGTTAAAAACCTGGAAGACCTTTGTTTATCTTCGGGACACAAATTAAGATATTACTGATTAAATCTGAGAGTTATCAGGCCCTGCATATACAGCAACACAAATTAAATGTTCTGACCCAGAAAAGTAGTAAGGACATGGATAAAACAGTCCATGTGACAACAGTGGATCAACTTCAGTTTCGCAAAGCTACAAGAATACTTGTTGTACACAAAGACAAAAATATCATAATTTATTCAACAATTCTTCTCCCTGAGTTAATGTCTTCCGCCGGCTTACAGAGTACCACGACACATGTGTGTGCTTTCCTGTAACCAACACAATCTGCATTATTGATGTTCGGGAGAAAGCACTTTTAGATTTCAACAAAAATATCTTATTTTGTTTTCTGAAGAAGAACGAGGGTCTTGCTAGTTTGGAACGACTCGAGAGTGAGTTAATAATGACTGAATTTCCGTTTTTGGATGAGCTAAGCCTTTGAGGCAAAATACTACAGGTGAATAGGTTAAAAATTTAACTAATAGATATGACCATACCTCCCCAGTTAATCTAAGTACATTAACCCCCAGTTTCACAGACAAAGCTAGTCCCAGACTAAATTGCATGTTTGAGCTGTCTCAGATGAAAATATCTTGCTCTGACATATCTTAAAACATGTCAGTGTCATCGTTCTGTGTTAAGATGCACTCCTGTAATATTTTCTTATAAGGCATTTTTGTAAAAGTTGTTTAAATATCTTAATTTAACTAATGCCTAGTCCTGGTTTAAGCTAAGCCCTGTTTGTGAAACCAGGCCTAAGTAATCTGAAATGTTATATGTAAATATGCAAATAAGGCATTATCTAATCAAATATGTACTAATTTGCATACATTTCCAAAACAGAAATCTGAACAATGGATGAAACCAGGTTCAACATTTTTGTTTTATTTTCATTTTGATGCCAAGAAATCTGGTTAAATTTGGCACTTCAGATAAGAATTGGAATCTACAAATGCAAATAGAATAATGAAACACTTAAATGTGTATTTTGGATGTTTTCTCTCCACTCATTTGAAAACAAAAGTCTTTTTTAATCACTTTTTTTCTATTGCATATTTAATATTTAATAAAGTTATACTCACAATTCTCATGCATTATTTAGCTTGTTATTATTTTATGCATTTATTTGTCTGTTTTATTTATTTGTTTTTATGTTTGAAGCAGAGAAATAATTTGGCATTAACATCTTTCCAATATTTGCTGTGATGAGAATGCCTGTAAATGCCAATACATTTCTAGGTTCATATCCATATATTAAGTGTTCCACATTATAAATATCCAGGAGAGGTGAAGTCATCCTCTAATTTTGCATAGCTTGTGATTTATTATTTATATGAAGGACAAATGGTGCAAATCAGAATAGTATTTTATGGAGTGATGTTAGACTTGATTAAGGAATGCTGACATAAAGCTTGGCCGGTAACTTATAGGAAAAAGAAGTGGTGGTGCTGTTTAATTCAGATGCCCCTCAAATAGTAACATAGATGTGTTTTAATATAATAGCTATTGTTTTATCTTTTGAATATCAACTCCTAGATTACATCATCAAAACTAAACAATCTAGACCACCCTTTTCTATTATCATGCAAATTAATAATATTCTATGGTTAGCGTGATATACAGGCTTGTGGTGCAATGGGATACTTGTAAACTTCACCGTTGCATGAAGTCTCTTTTCTGGCTTTAGTATCAAGGACACATCATAGGAAAAGAATGATGGAAATCAACCAAATTGGCATATGAGACAGGTTTCTGACAGATTGAGACATGTCACCACATTAAAAGTGCATGATTACTTTGTTTCTTTGTGATGCAGTGATTCCATGAACCTCGGTAAAAATACTGTTTACAGAGCTGTTTGGTTATCGCACCTTTTTTGTTAAAAGGCACATTTATTGTTTTCTCTGGTCATTTATCTCATATATATCTAAAAGATCTATAAATTCTATAAAGTAGCTAGTAAGATGCATTAACACAGTGGCATTAAAACAATCAGAAAAAGGGGTATGTACCAAGTATGTACCACCAGAATACCTTCTTATCCAACGTGCATGAGCCAGATGTCAGAGATGCAATCAACACAAACTACATCATTTTGAGATCACATTTTTGTGTGTGTGTGTTTTTTTTTTCTTTAAAGCATTAACGTATTTTCTCCTTTCCCAGTTCAAATGCAGAGTCAACAATTCAATTATTTTTTTCCCAAAGAGTACAAATATTGTGGTTTGGTATGGTAGTCATATCAGAACTTCAGTTTTTGATAGAGCATCCAACCTCTCTGACCAGCCTCACAGCAGTTCATACATATTTTACGAGGTGGCTATTTCATACAAATTTGTATTGACCTCACTCGTACGAATTCATATGATTAATGCTTAATCGTATGTGTTTTACGTGAGACTATGTTGGTCTGACACAGCAACCTTCATTTAACCAATGACAATATCCACAGGTTTCCCTGATCAGTGGTTTAAAAAAAAAAAACTATTTGACACCAGTGGAACACATCTCAGTATGGCATAGTTAGTGGAGTGAGCTAGTTTTATGCACACCACTATTAGTCTTTGTAGACTTGGTGCATATTACAAAAACTCAATATTTGGCCAGCTAGCATAGTGCCTGATCACTGTATGGTTTGTTTTCTTAAAATGTAAAATTGACTTATTTTGTTACTTGTAAAGGGTTTGAGACCAAGTGCATTCTTATGATGACTTCAGCCAATCTGTGATGTCATTACATCATTTTCTTGCAGCTCCAGATTGTTTGGTCACATCGTATTCTAGCTCAGCATTTTGTGTAGTCCCATGTACAAAGATTGCAGATTTTCAGGTGAATGCTTCCTGCCACTGAAACGAATAGGAATGCTAACAGTTTCCCTAAGTTGCATAGACCTCCTTGTGTATTATACCAACTGGGTTATCACTCATGGCCAACTGGCTATGATAGTGCCTTTATCCTGTAATGTTACAAAGCATCTAAAAAGAACTTTTTTTGAATATGAAATGACTTGCAGAACATCATGTCAAAACTATCCTTCACAGTAAAATAAAATGCACTTGGTGCCACAATTTTTTGGACAGTTGTATTATTGGAACTATTTAACTGCTTATAAAATCCAATTTCTCACAAAATATGCTATTAGTTAGTGCTTTTGCTTGTACTTTGCCCAGATTGATGATAAAGAGCTTAGGGTTGCCAAACTATTACCATACACAAGTGCAAGCTTCCTATTTTTATTATTATAAACTGGGATGTAGTGTAATTGGGATTTTGTGTTCAAATTAAGGATCTCAGGTGCCCTGATTTAAAAAGCAAATTTTTGTCTTTAAATGATAAGGGCAAATGTGAACACTGTCCTGGTGTAAGAACACCTGACACATCCCAAGGAATAAATATATCATTCAGACATTCAATTATTCTGTCAGACTCAATAATGAGCTTGAACGACCAGCAATAGCGACCTATGATCGCTGCAAGACCTCTTTGTTGTGGAGTTCCATCCAACACTATGCTAAACCCCACCAGCTGATTTTCTGATTTTACTGCTGACCACAATGAACCTTCACTGAGCCGTGCAGCTCCATCTCTTATGAAGTGTCCACTTATTCACTGTCATCTCAGTATTTAGTGGTGAATCATCCTGAGTATGGAAAAATGTTTGGAAAGTTCTTAGTGCTCAGATTTCCTCTGAAAGTCGTCCAGTATGCCACAGACTTGAAGCAAATAAGGAACAGGGACTGTACCAAAACATTCTGTACGAAATCTATAATCTGCAAACATTCCTATATGATGAGGCTGCATTGAGTAAGTTTATTTTGACAGGAAATAGAACACAAAAAAAACGTGTTTGATTTGTCTCCATCCTTTAGTAGTCTACTATACTTTGCAGACCGTCACGTGCTTGTACACCAGCATCCCAGCTCTTGCTATGACAGTAAGTCACGTTCATATTGTCCAGCGTTCAGAGACTGTACATTATTGCCTTCGACAGTCGTGTTAAGTCCTTTCAAGCATTTAATATCTCACTCATGCACATTATTTTACAGCCGCAGGATGCGTTAATTATCTAATTAAGGACAGGATTAATTAAGCACCCTGAGCGCGCGTTGCGTTGATATAGGAGAATTTAAAATCACAACTCTGCCCTTCTGCAGGGCTCTTCATAAAATCCCACGCAGGATGAAATGTTGCAAAATGCGGTTTTTCAATGCCTCATAACCACTCTGGATATGTTAATAAAAAAGCTTTAATTTCAAATTACATTTGGTTTGTATTTACTTTGCATTTATAGACGGCTTGACTGAGAAAAACAACTTTTATCCAAACAAGAATAGGTCTTTAAACATACCAATTAAATCAATAAAACCAATCGGTGGACTGGAGGCACACACATTTAACATAGTTAAAATGTTTATTTGGAACTCAGGGTAGAATGGCTTTATCTGATGACCGGTCCACGCCTTTGTATAGCTCCACACTGAGTAATGTCACGATAGGTTTATCCATCCATGTGATTAGGCTCCATTATGTAAAGTATTGGAAACGGGTTCTCATTTGCGAATGCGTATTTTCGTTTCGTGGAAGAAATATTTTTGAGCGTGGCGTCCTTGGATGCAAGTTGATAACTTTTATTCAGAAGAAAAAAAGTCTATACAGAAGACCGTAGGAGGAACTATGAATGAACATGGTGATTTTGCTCAGCAAGATAATGGGATAAAAAAAAACACCTTACATTGTTTATAATTAATTTTATTTCCATTCTTCTGGGCAGATATTTCGAGTTCGTGGCTCCCCAGATTATCACTAAAGTATAATAACGTTTTGAAATCTAACTGCCAGACTATTCTGGTCTCTTTATGCTGAAATGAAATCTAATGTTAGGAGACAAAAGAAAATAAGTACACTTTTTATGGAGATATGTTTTTTACTAGTCTATACACTCTAAAAAGTGCTGGGTTAAAAAATAACCCAACCTTAACCCAGCCGCTGGGTAACTATGGGACAGAACACGC
>JAUMHQ010000089.1:17420526-17452125 GCA_032361165.1 Enteromius paludinosus | reverse complement strand
ACCCAGAATTTTGACCCAGCACAATTAACCCAGCAATGTGTTTACAGAAATAACCCAGCACTTTTTAGAGTGTAATATTTCAAAAATGTTGGTTGTAAGTGAGAAAATGGGGAACACTTAAACACTGAGATTCGAATGAAAAAATGTTGTTAAACTGAAAGGGTGATGAGTATCACTTACTGTTTTACGTTCACTGTACAAGGTTTGTCAAGTTGCAATTTAAAGGAGCATGGGCCAAAAATAACACATCCAGTGTTGCGCGTATAATTAAACTTGGAAACGGTCCTAAACGCAGCCCAAAGTTGAAGATTGGATCAAGAAAGAACGCTGACAAAAGTTGTCAAATGCACCTCTGAACGTGACCATGTGGGTAGGCTATTACAAAGATAAATATGTAAAACCTGCAAGGAAGTGATTTTCGGGATGTCATCACGTGATTTGTAAAATCAATTATCAGTCTGTGGAATGTATTTCTTTTTAAAAGCAAAGACGTATTTCTATAGAAAAATAGAATAAAAAATTACTGAACTATTTGAGTTAAACATTCATTCATACTGTGATTTATTTTGTAAGAGGTGACGGGGTCTCCTTGCGCGTTCTCCTTGGCTGTCTGCTGTGAGAGACTTTGAACTTGAACTTTACTTGTTGTCCCTGTCCAGCCGAGTATAGATTAAGCACTATCGATTTTATACCCGAATATATTCATTTCATATCTGAACGCATAAGTTGGCATCTGTAATGTAATTTTTTTTTTAAATGCACTTTTTAAAAATTCGTAAATTCTGCTTCGTATAGGACACTATTGCACATGTATGGCTAGTTCTGACTTATAGTTTAAAATGTGGTATATTGCAATTTAGGTGCGATTTCAACTATATTTTTTATATTGTACACCAACGTGGATAAGTGTCTAAAGAGCTACATTTTAGTGCTCACTGACAGGGCTGACAAGTACCTATTTTTACTTATTAGTACTTTCGTGCCATGTTTGATTGTGTACACCCTTTCAACTCTAAATGTGGAATTATGTGAATAGAATGATCAGACACGTACAAAACGGCACAAATACTCAACTTCAACAAATACGGACTTCCTGTTCTAGCATAAATTATATAGTTCATTTTTTTGGATTTTGAGAAAACAGTCGATATTCGTCTTCTAACAATGAAATTACAATTAAATGCTCAACGAAGTTTTTGTAGTAATTTAAATCTGCAAGGGCATTCGACCTTCATCAAAGCATGTATTTTTAATCGATGTAAGATGCAGAGAGATGTTGTAAATCTTTCCAGAAGGTTAAAACAACTTCCGGGTTATTATTTCAGAAACGTTTTGTCGATTATTCTTTCCTAAGATGCATATCTTAAATTCGCTAACCGTAATTCTTACTCGAATGAATATTCGAAACAGCGGCAAATTATAACTTTAACAATCCGTCCTGTTTTGTTCCTTTAGAGCTTAAGTACTTTACAAAAATGTTGACAAAATATAGGATAGATTTAGATCTGAGCATGTTCTTGGGTGCTTTGGGTCTGATAAGGTTGGATTTGTTCTGTAGTGTGCAACTTAATATAAAATGTTTTTTGAACATCAAGCGTTTCTGGATATAAAACTTTTTTGTATACAAGAATTTCTTGTCCTAAAGAATCATAACAATTCAGTTTAAAAGTGCGTGTCAAGAAGGTACCAGAGAATAGCTCAAATTATACCATGCAAAATGTAATGGAATGATTTTGTCCAATGTGATAAATTGATAGTAAGCATAGGCTAAGCATTCTTCATTCTTTGTCGACATACTTTGCTGGGCACGCAGATATGTGTTTTATAGTTAGTAGTAGGGGTATAGTAGGAATGTAGTTTATTACTGCAGACTGATCTTCGTGTTTTTCCAGAGATTTCCAGCAGAGGGTCAGAATATGTATTCACAATTGCGGATTTGTTGTTCTAATCAATGCTGTTCTGTACATTATTTAGTACTTACATTCCAGTTCAGCTCTTTGCACGTGTCAGTTTTCATTTTCATACACACACACACAATTTTGCATGCCCAATGCAGAATTTGCGAGCTTTTATAATTAAAAATAAATAGAGATCATATTAAAAATGCGCTCAATAAGATATTTTACACAATATTTATGTTCTCCACGTATAATAACAATAATATCTGAATTTACACACATCCCCTGGATTCCTATTTCCTCGATGATCAATGACCGTTTGTATGTTTGGTCATGGTGGTTTTGTCCAGAGGAGTGGAGCTGCCCACTGTTCTTACGCAAAATCGTCCTGCACATTGCTTTGGTTTTCCTTCATTCGCATATTTATTTCATATCATTCTTTATAAAAAATATTATTCATGATAAAATTCATCATAATAAAATTCATCATAATAATATAAAAAATATAAAAATGATGTAAATTATTTTGTATTGGAAAATGTGTAATATCTTATGTAACTTCTAAATGGATAGGCCATTACTTATTTGTTAAAATGTGTAAGCTTGTAAATTTGGGAGTTTGAGAAAGTAGTGTGTCGACATGATAGCATGCTATTAGATGCCAGATTTCTTAGTTTAAACTGCCCATAGATAAATATAAAATCAGCGTTTAATCAGAATCCGATCATATACTGAGTTTCTTATCTTAGTGTAGTTATTTTACACCATTAGAAAGTAGTTATAGTTTGATTAATTTTGCTGATAAGAAACTATTATCCGAGGATCTTATTTTTCTAGTGATGACTGAAAGCCTGGTGAAATAAAAAGAAATGCTATGAATAGTATCAAGTTGTAGTTTTGCTGTTTGTAGCTGTTGGGGAAAAAAACATTGTTAAACGTCAAAAAACTCGCTGCTGTTCTATTTAGATAATTGTGTTGAAAATGTTGTTGAAAAGACGACGGTAGCGTCCTTTATTCGTGCTTAAGCCCCAAAAGATGACTCGTTTTGGTCTTTTTAAAAAAAACAAACTCCATGTGTTGCTATTTAGAAGCCTAAACTTATGTTACTTTTTTATTCTGGTAAAATACTGTCAAAAAGCCAAGACAAAGGCCTGTGTTATTTGCTTGTCATTCCAGATCCGTAGATTATCTTTGATACGCAGTGAATATGTGGCTATTTTCTATACAATAGAAATTACTGAAAGTAATTTTTACATGTTTTTATGTAAATATTCTGAAACAATCCAAACAGGCTAGGTTTGAAACTTGAACAATTTCACACAAAAACAAGAGCTCGAGGCATTACTTATACAGAACAATACAACGAGATTGGTCCAAAATATTCCAGCTCACCAGTATATACAGATTATGGTTTATTTTCCAATCCCACTGCTCGCACATGCATTCTGAGATCTCAACGGTATATTCCGTTAGATAAAGAGGAAACACGAAAACTTTATTTGACTATTATTTGACTATCTGAAAAGAAAATAAGTCAGAAAAACGAGAAAGCTACACTTAGAGCCATGCTGTCGCAATTAACATGTCTGCGGAGGAACTGACCGCCTCCTTTAACTTGAACTTGGACTTCCGACGAGACGTGTCTGAAAGTGGGGGAGACATTTTGTCTGTATAGACGATGTGACAAACGGACCTTTGGTTGTCGTTGGAAAGCAGCCCTCTTAATCTAAAGGTCTTGAACTGAAAAAAAAAATTAAACGAGTGATGCAGAAATTCAAGGACGAATTGTCATATTGCATGAGATTCTTTGTCATGTTTTTATTTATTTTTTTATTTTAATGCTGTCCATTTTTTACACATACTTTACACAAGTCATTATAAATGGACCAGCAAAACAAAAAAGTGGGTCCACCGTGTCCATGATTAGTTTTTCGTGGTTTGTGTGTGGTTTTTTTAAGATCTTGCTTGTGCTTGTGATAGGCTAGCAGGCGATGTAGAATTGGAGAATTCAGAAATAATTCTACACATGTAGGCTACTAAAAATGAACATCCCGGTCTCAGTATCATTATTAGGGACGCAATGATGCTTCCCATTTCTTGCTGTATGCTCTGCCTGACCGCAGATTATGATTATCATGTTGTTCACGTGTTCTCCATATCAGCCTCAGATTTACCGCGTTGCACCGAGACTGAATTGACGCAGGCTTAGCCATGTTCTGCTGACATATGCGAGATTTCATACGGATTTGTTTCTTCTCCATACGGGACGGTACAGCTTTCTGCAAGGAGAAGGAAAGTCACAGTTTGATATGTTTAGCTTGGAAGACTGGTTGCTCGTACTACCCACTACTACTGCTACTGCCCTTTTCTGTGCTTAATTTTTAATGAGTCATGTTAGTATAGGGGTATAGAAGCGACATAATGATACATATTCATAAACGTTGGCACGGCATTCTGCACGAGGTGTTTTTTGTCATAGGAGAATACATTTCCTGAACAAGGCCTGCAGCAGCCCCGCAAGAATGTGCATGCAGAGGCAAGGTGTAGCTTTAAAACGCCTGGAGAACATTACACTTTTTTTTTTGTGTGTGGATGATTAAGGCATAGAACCTGTTACGTTTTCTTTTTCTACTTTCTTTCGTTCAAAATGCAATACACTATATTTTGCCAATTATGGTGGGAAATTCATTATTTCAGTTTTACTTGTAAACAATTTTCTTATAGAGCGTGTAAGTACGCATTTTAACGCACATCTTAGCAAGTATACAAGTCTTAATGAATAATTAAGGTGGAAAATAACCAGTATCGGCTTAACCCGTCTTTAATGAATAATATGAATCTAACTTGTGACGTAACGTACTCATCATTATGTTTTTTGTCTGACTAAACTATTGAACGTGAATATATTTAAATATGCATTGGAAACTAGATTAGAAGCCACCTTTTATATAGCGCCCAGGCTTTAACCTATGTTGCAATCGATTTTTCCCCTCTACATGACAACTCAAGACGCTCAGCCACAACAACAGTTATTTTCTTAACTTTAACTCGGACGAGCAAAGCTGTACAACTCGTGTTTTATGCTCTAACTGAATGAATGGGTGTATGGGTCAACTCAAAATCTGTGCTTTAGCTAAAAGAGCCTAACATGTATTTTTCTTGTTTTCATGTCAGAATGAACATGCAAATGTATTATTTTGACGTTTGTGTATGCTGTAAATGTTTTTGCATAAGGCAGGGATTAAGATATTAAATTTGCTCGGAAATAAATTCCGTTAATTTGTTTTCTGTCATATGTGCACATGCATAAATAAATGCATGTCCGAATGATGATTTGGGCCCAGTGTGATAACGAGATGTGTAGACACCGACAAGTATCTGTCTTTACCCAGTATATGTCTCGTATTGTAGGTTAAGTGCGTATATAGCAGAGCATTAAAAACAGTCTAAAGTTTTTTGTGGGGAAACATAATGGAAATATTTCAATAAATCTGCTGCTTTTTACTGTTATATATGGTTTGACATTAGAAAAAAATTGTCACGTGACCAAAACATTTTTGTTTTTGTAAGTTATTGTAGCTTTCAGGTGTTTTCGTCTGATGACGTCGGCGATATTTGAACTGTTCAATTAGTTCATCATTTTTATATTTGAGAGATCTCACTTTGTAAAAGCCCAGGCAATGATTTTCTTACACTGTTTTAAAATTCTCCTTAATGATCTGTCACATTTTTATTTATTTTAAAATGTGTTTTAAAACACTGGGCCTAAAAAGTTCAGATTTCTTGTTTTGGGACTAAGAATAAGAAGTTAATAATGTTAATTAGTGTGCATTTCACCACAGCGGAATTTAATTCTATTTGAATGGCATGGAGATTTATTTAAGTGTAAGTGAAATTAAGTGTGCACCTGTGATTAAAACATCAAAGCCAGAGACTATGCCTATAGAAAGCGCTGCTTGCAATGGACTGAAAAAAACAGAGACGCATTTCTAGGTGCACACAGTTGTGAGGAAATTTATGAACCAGACTTGTTTGCTATATGTTATGTAGGCCTATGCTATAGATTTTTGCTTTATTCATCAGTGCTATTAAAAGAAATATACGGTTTCAGTATAGGAAATACATCGTTTGACATGTGAAATAATGTGTTTTGTGATTTAAGCAATTAAATGAAAGGAAGAAAAGTGCTTTCTTGCATAACCAATCACAGGCGCACGTTTGCATAGAGACAGACTGACTCAGACACAGAGACACACAAGATCCTCTTCCAGTTTGACACTGTGGTCATAATTTTAAAGGCGCAGTGTGTAGAGAGACCCATTTTAGCGCTCTTGCAAACCTTGCTCATTGATTTGAAATGCTAATACGGAACTGTAATGTTGTTTCACAATACAAAAAATTATTTGCATGTGTTTTAGTTAAGAGAGCGTAATTTGAACTGTTGCATGAAAATTCATTTTCAAACGCCTGAGATTACACGTGCGCGGTGTATTATTTTACGGTCTTAGTTCATTCAATTGAAAACTGCACAAGTGTAAACAACAGTAGCTTTAAAATGCATATTTCAGACTCAGACAGGAATAACAGATAATGTCAACAGAGCCTTTTATATAACGCCATTTCAAATAGTTTATTATATGCATATTCAAACATTTCAACCTGTACATGAAGCAATAACACGAGCACAACCTTGCTACGTGTGGAGTACGATCTTAAAAAAATAAAATAAAATAAAACATTACATAAATAGAAATGTATTTGCATTGACGAAGAGACGATAGGCTGCTGTTGATGTTGTTTAATTATAAGAAGTTGTGTTGTACTTGTTATAGGATAGCTGCTGTTTAATAGTCATCGTTCCCTATTTAATTGTTAAAAATCATCCTTTGAAGTGCAATTAATTACAAATTGATCAAAAGTGAGCTTTTTCAAACAATCATCCAGTGTAAATGTACTGGTACAAGTTCTGCCTTACATGTTCGACCAAAACCCTTTGGTCCGCGGCTTACTTTATAATATTTTTACATAAAATATTTGCTGGTTTGATGGAAATAATGTAAAGAAATATTGTGCATCATTGCATCAGTACAAAACATATTTTTGTGTTTTGTGACGAACATGTTTCTAGTGCCTTAAATTATTTAATTGATGTCTAAAAATCCTGATAATATAAGTCAGACGAGTAAAATAGAAGCTCCATAATTAACATGCCATACAGAGGAACACTTCACAGTAATACGAGAGGAAGAAAGCAGATTCACCGGAAGGGGATTTCTGCATTGTTAGTCGTATTTGTCTTCCTACTCGTAACAGTTTAACAGTTGCCGGTGCACTTAAAAAAGTAGAAATTACTTTTGGGACCACTCGGATTGTTTGCCGGTTTCTTTTCCGTTTTCCTAAGCCTTTCTAACTACAGCGAGTTTGCATGCATACGAGTGTGAAGTTCATTCTTGTCTGTCTAGACTCTGATTACGACCCTGTTTGTCTGCGTTTTTTACCTTGACCTTGGACTTCCATGCAGCTGCCATTTGTAAGATTTGCCCATTCTTCAGTCTGTGAAGACAACGATGGATGCTCCTTTGCAAACAGGAGTAATCAGTGATATTATCAACGCAAAAAAAAACTGTGTAATTAAATATTGTTGGATTCTACAATCTAGCATTATAGTACAAATTCAAAAATACAAAAAACTACAAATATTTTTTTTGGAAATGTATTGTGCAATCCTGACAATTTGGAAAAGTCGGTGGACGGGTAATATGTTAATGAAGAATGTTAAAATGTATCCATATTTAACATTTCACTTTTTTTCAGCTGTGTATTTTGCTTAATGTCATTGGTTTGTTTAATCTCAAACTAAACTACGAACTGTACACATCAGGACGCGGTCCTAACCGATGGAAGGTACATTGAAAATAATAATTAAAACAACTCTTAAAATTGCAATTGTGTGACTGAATATGAGCCAAATTATTTTATAACAGTCAGACAGAAACATACATACCGAAGAAAAGCAATTCACCACACCGTTATGATCACACGCCATTAGTTTTATAATGAAAATGGTACATGAAATAACATGACAGAGCACGCTAATGCTTTTTTGCCCTGTGTAGAGTACTTTTATCCCGTTTGTAGTGTGTTTGCATTTTTATTCGCATGTTATTCTAGGTCAATTTTATTAGTTATTTTGTTGTTGATTTGGGTTCTATTTTATTTTATTGAATTTATTTACACCAGAGTAATTAATTCGTTTAGCAAATAGCCTAACGCAAGTATTTGTTTCCTCAAATGCAACTGGAAGTGAATGCTTTCCTTTTAGGTTATTTATTATAGCTGCTTTTATTGCACGAAAATAACTTGAGAACTGAATTCAAGATTTCGATTATGTATAATTTGCTTATGCTACTCATATTCTTTAAACTCTTTATGAATTTATGCACTTTTCTTTCATGTATTTGTATGTATGTATGTATTTATATATACATTTATTTATGTTGTCACATATATGCAACGTTTGAGGTAGTAGACAATGAAGGTGTTTTGTTTTTTTTTTTTTTTTTTTTAAGTGCATACTGCTAAGTGTCCAGACATTTGTCGGTCGAAATGTTGAGGTTGTTTTCTTTCCCCTTAGCTTGTAGCCTTCCCCTTTAAGAACAGCTATCTCCAACTGTCTCAGCCAATGCCTGGTCACCAAAAACCCTAGAAGCCAGGCGTGAAACGTGAGCCAGTAGTTGTTTAAAGGGATTATTCTTCCCACCCACCACCTAGTCTCTTTGGGATAGTTAGCATATCACGTGCCTGCGCTTTAATGAACTAGACACATGGATGTAGTCGTGCGCATGCGCGTGTGTAAAATGTAGTTGGAAATGAGGTATCGGTCTTGGAGTAGGCGACTTTTAAAAAGCATCGGCAGCCCGTGATATGACGACTTCGCTGGTCCTGCATCCACGCTGGGCGGACACCTTGATGTACGTGTATGAAAAAAGCCCGAATGAAAATAATCAGAATAAAAGCCAAATTATGGAAGGATTGAGCGGGAATTGCCCTGCGACTCACTGCAGGGAACTGATCTCACACCCCGCGCTGGGGCGGCATTCCGGCACCATAGCGACTCACCAGGGATCCGTGTACTCGGATATATCTTCCCCTGAAACTGGGCGACAGTGCCCCGCTCCACAGACGTCATCTAGCGCCTCTCTGAGTTACGGCTACCCCTTTGGAAACCCTTACTACGGTTGCAGATTATCTCACTCACACAACGTGAACTTGCAGCAGAAACCGTGTTCATACCATCCCGCAGAAAAATATGCCGAGACGAGCAGCGCCTTGCCCACGGAGGAGCTCTCTAGCAGGGCCAAAGAGTTTGCTTTCTACCCAAGTTTTGCCAGCTCGTACCAGGCGGTTCCAGGATATCTAGACATGTCGGTGGTCCCCAGTATTAGTGCGCATCCCGAGCCACGTCACGATGCATTGATCCCCATGGAGGGCTATCAACACTGGGCTCTGTCGAATGGCTGGGATGGGCAGGTGTACTGTTCAAAGGAGCAAACACAGTCTTCTCATCTTTGGAAATCTCCGTTTCCAGGTATGTCTTGGTATAGTTATGAAACCATGAAAGTATGAAAAATGCAGATGTATTACATGGATAATATACTTCCTGTTATGATAGGACATACTTTTGACCAATTGTAAACAGAACGTGCAAACCATTCGCCCTAACGAAATGTGTCGATGTATATTCATCACGAGTACATCAGTAGATAAGAACTTTCAACTCATAACTCTACATAATGGATTATGATTGCGCATCCAGAAGGTCTGCAGGAACCTGTCAAATGTGTCAGTTTTGTTCTATTCATTTTTGACATATGACAGTTGGCAAATCTTCACATTGGCTTTCCACAACAAGAATTTGAGCGAATCCTAAACTCAACAAGTTTCAGCAAGACAGTTTGGTTCGCCTAGAATATACGTTTTATTTACAACCTCTTACATAAAATAGCACAATGTTTGAGTGACGTATCTGGTTACAGAGGTTAGTCATATATTAACTCCAATATTATAGAGTCACAGGATTCTAAAGCTAGGAAAGTCACGCAATTTGGAACTGGGGTATGGCAATAGTGTCTACCTTTGCTCCTCCCGTATGATAATACAGAAGGTCCCTACTTGTACCACGCATATAAATCTTTGTCAGCAGTAATCGTGAGTGGTGCCCCGCAATCTGTTATGGACATTTTGCGAATGCCATGGAGCAGCATTTTTTTTTTTTTCTTTCTTAAGAGCAGCTGACCTACTGTTGTCAAGATATTGATTTTAGGTGTGAGCAAAAATATTGCAAATGATGCAACTCAGCCATTCAATACTGTTACTCATCTGTGGCCATTTAAAATGACCATTGCTGTGAATTTAGTTTGTTATTTTAAATCTAAACTAAATATACTGTCGCATTATAGTGGTTATAGTGGATACTTGTCACCACCATCACGCCCATGACCCGTTTAGCAACCTCCCCTCCCCCCCAGAAGAGGTCACATACACAGGTAGCCACGAATAAGGATATAATGAAAATATGCTTTATTCAGTGCTTTTAAAATGAAAATCATCTAGTGTTGATTTCGTAGATGCCCCAAACTATTTTTTTCCCCAGTTTCTTCAAGTGTGTTTGAGGCCGTTAGACAATAATTCGTGGCTGATAGAAGGGCTGTGGACATATTTCTGTCTAAAACATTATGTATCCGTTTATTAACTGGGAAAATCCGAGAACACATCTGAATAAATCTGCTTCAGTTGCCACTGGAGCCTGATATGCTTCATCTAATTTTGCCTAATTTACGTAGTGGTTTTGGAATATACATAATAAATAAGGTACGTGTGATTTTGCATATCAGTATGCTGCGTAACTGAAAAAACACTTGTTATTGCTACCCACAATCCTAACATTCCTGCCCTTACATCCAAACTTTCCTCAAGAATGAGTTATTGTTGTCTGTGTATCAGTGCTGGTTAAGAACCTTCTGTTAGGCTACCCCAATGCATACACTAAATAACCTTAGAGTCGTGAAGTAGACCGAAAAAAATCATTAGGCACTTTTAATATTTTTTCTATATTTTTTGCATTCAATTAAAAAAAAGCAAACCACAAAAAAACACAGCTAGCTGCCTCTTTGTTCAATTATGATCGCATTGCCTCCAGAAATGTAAATCATTTGATGCAACAATTAAATAGGCTACTTTATTTAATAGATAGCTGCTTTTGGTGTTTTCCCAAAGTCTCGAATTGAACCAAACTTTCTTAATCTTTTATCAGTGTCTCATCAGACAAACACATTATAATAATGTTTCCTTTTTTATAGATGTTGTTCCGTTGCAGCCAGAAGTCAGCAGTTATCGTCGAGGGCGCAAAAAGCGTGTCCCCTACACCAAGATACAACTAAAGGAACTGGAAAAAGAGTATGCAGCAAGCAAGTTTATCACCAAAGACAAGAGACGACGCATCTCTGCGACAACCAACCTCTCAGAACGCCAAGTTACTATTTGGTTCCAGAACCGCAGAGTGAAGGAGAAAAAGTTTGTAAGTAAATCCAAGACTAATAATCACATGCATACTTGATGTATGTTTCGTACGTTTTTCTCCAGCTTATATCCCTCCGTCCAGAAAGTCCTGATATTTACCTCTGTTCAGAAATCATGAATGAAGAACATCCGGGCAGCCTCACGCCTAACCTGTCTTCTTTCACTTTATTTAATTTAAAACATACCATAACCGCTCACTCTTTGGCTTTTTGAGCATATGATACAAAACTGTGAAAATACAGAAAAAAAGAAACATTTCAACGGCGTCCTTTTCTATGAATGTACATATATAAATAATACATATTTAAAATTACACAAGTATCAAAGAGACACATGGTTTACGTGCATCTGAAAATAAAAGGAGACCCGACCCTTCTGCATCTTTTTTTGAGTGCGTCAAAGCCAAGCAGCCAGCAGAAAACACTCGAGGGGCTCAACTTGTAGGAGAAGAGAAAAAAAAGAATAATTCCGTGGGACACTTTGGATGAATCAAGACTTGTATAAACTCTCGAAAAGCTGTAACAAATGTTGAACTGGATCACGAATATAACCGACATTTGTTTTTCGTGATAATTACAAAGATTTTGCCAGAATGAGCCTGCGAGACTTCAAACTTCAAAAGCTAAATGGTTCACTGTGGGATACATTGCTTTTTAATGCCGAGGGTAAACCAGGCTGCTAATGTTAACTGTACAGTTTAATGCTTATATTATTTAATTTAGATTTCGCGTATGACAGGTCTGTAAAAAAGGAATGTTTCAAGATCATTTGTATGTGTCCCTATTAGCAGTGAAGGATATGACTCTGCCATGCAACTGGAATGATTGTAAGCATTTAAAAATCATTTAGTATTAAACATTAATGCACAACCTTTTTGTTTTTATATATAGAAATATATATCGTAAAGCATTGGAGCTGTTCACACGACTTGTCTGTATCTCTTTTCGTGCAGTATGTGAACTGTATTGTGGTGTTCAATTCCTAAAGTACTGAATTGAGACATATTTCATGAATAAAAATGACAATGGAATTTGTTGGGTACATGCTGCTTGTGAATCAATGCATTTCAATTATCAGTGACAGCGGTGGCCCATTTATGACCGCTTTAAAGATAGATACGTACGTGTCAGTCCATCTGAATCTGTTTGATAAAGCTTTCGAGTGAGCTCCTACAACAGATTAAATATTTTCGTGTTGTTTGGGTGAGGGTTTTTCAATTGGCGCGATGTCTGTACGTATTGCAAAGACCAACTTTATTCATCAATATTCAGTGCTCGGGGTTGCTTTAAATGATACACACAACTTTCATATTAGTGACCAGATGCACTTGCATGTGATTCAGGTACGTTGTTTATTTACTTAATTATAGTAATGGTGTAATTTTTGGTTCTCGTTAGTTTCGATTTAAAAGTCTGCTCCCTTAGGTAATTTTACCAAAAATTAAGTAATGTGTTTTTTTTATTATTAAGACAGAAGATTTTTTTTTTTTTATGAAATGCGCTATAAATGCCACCGCAACAATCAGATATAATATGCTTTTCATCGTTTCATACTTGATCACAAGGATTTTCCCTTTTCTTGCATCATGAAGGTATGGACGGAACAATAATATCCATTTAATGTTGAAATGTTTCAATATTATTAAATAAACGAAGCTACCTGGAGCACTTTTAGTGTTATTATTTTTAAATAGTTTTTCTCATGACACGCTTTTTAATGTTAATGATAGTGTATAGGCTACATTAAACGAACTGTCAACTTTCTGTTATAACTAATTATTTAAAGACGGTTATGTACCGGACAGTTCGTATCGAGTCTTAAAAGAGCTGACTTGACTTAACTCGAAACATATTAGGTTTTTAAATCTAAAGTTTTAGTAGAGTTAAACTTGTTTTTAAACCAATGATTTCTGCTGATTTGTTTGGATATATGTCGATTTTTTTCGCAGTGTCTTTACACACACACACACACACACACACTATACATACATACATATATACATACATATATACATACATATATATATATATATGTATGTATATATGTATGTATATATGTATGCGCTATATATTCCCCCAAATCGAGGTGACCAGGCTTTAATGACTAATTTGCAATTTGCCTTTGTGTAAATGGTCTAAATGTGTTAATGTTAAGGAAACGCTTAGTTTTTAACTGCAAAAAAAAAATAAAAATACGCACAACTGAAGGGCGTATTTGAGCAAATATTATGAGGATATAGGCTAATAAACGCTGTACTTTGGCGTATACTTACGAAATTTTAATTTCCTCAGTAACACGTATGAGGCACACACCCGGTTACTGATAATTTATTTTGCCATCGGTCACCTATCAGTGTTGTGCAGAGGTGGGTTACTTCGAGGAGTGAGAAATTTAATGTTAACTCTATGATAGTTAGGCCTTCCGCTTTACCGTCACGTGATCTCGCGTTACCCTTGACCATGACTATGCAGTCGCTTTGACCTTGACATCACAGAGTCTTGTGAATAATAAACAGAGGGGCTGGACACCACTGGCAGTGGTTTGTTTTCAGGCAAACAAGGTGTTATTTCCCTGTCTAGACGGCGAGAGTTAATGACATACCATAAATACAAAAAAAAGGAAAATGCTCTGATTATCCAATATCCTTGTCATTGTGAAAATTTACACTGTGTACACCCGTTTTTTTAAACTTCTCATACCATTGAACACTCCGGTTTTTCTCTTCCGCGATCCCTTGCCCGTATAAGTTTTAAACCACCAATGGTCGTATTCTTTCATCATGAGGTGTAGGTTATATTGACCACGAAGGCAGGTAGTGCACTTACGTCTGCAAAAGATAGTGCTCACAGAGATGACATCTTGTGTTATTTCCATAGGCGCGCCGTGAAAAGATGAGTATACTTCTTCCCAAATATCAAGAGATGCATAGATGGTCACTTCAAAAGGTATGGCTAGTTTATTTTATTTTATTTGTAGTGAATATACACAATGCCTTGGTTTTATGTCCTTTACGAATACATAAATGTGTGCGTTTAATTATCTTTTATTGATGCACTTTTTCTCTCAAGCTATCATTTTCTATGTCTGGTTATAGGCGCGAGGCCTGTTCGATATATGCATAATCTATTATGAGCAATGCTGGGGGGAAAAGGAACGTCTTCGCAATGTTTTTCTCTTTTGTCCACCTGCACAAATACTCCCAATGTCATTGTTTTCGTTCATTTATTGCTTAATGTAAAGATTCCATACCTGTATGCTCTATGTTTAAAAAAAAGTAAAAAGTAAAGAATGAATTAAATTGGTGGATTCAGAATACAAATTATTAACTTGTTTAGTTCAAGCCTGTGTTTATATTCACGTATATAGCTTTTTTGTCGCACCATTTTACTAATATTGATATTGTAGAAATAGTTTTGTTTTAACTATAGCTATTAATATTTTTTTCTTATTTTGCGTGGGACAAATGGTGGTTGGCTATTGTAATATAGAATCAAAAGACGCAAATTTGCAATTTTTTGTCGTGTAACAATTATTTCTGATTATCACTGCATTAGTTTATTTAGAAAAACTAAACAAAACAACGAAAACTGTGGTGCACTAATAAGATCCTCAACATATTCCCTATATATTAATTGATTTAAACACATACGTATACATTAAAAAAACCTAATAATAATAATTAAATGGAAATGCAAACGGTATAGCATATACGCATTTATAAAGCAAGCTTCTGGTGTTGCTTTTTTCCAAAGTTATTCATGCTGGAATCTGAGAACAATAAATATAGAAATAAATGCTTTTCAGAACTATAAGGTCTCGATCAATGTGCTGCTTAAATAATAGATGTTTAATGCAAAAGGCCTGTTCCTCTAAACACGCGAGCTCACGTTAGCTTTTTTTATTCACCAGCTGGAATGCGAGGAGAGAGATCCTTGAGTTGAGGAGAAAGGGGGCTGATAACCTCTGGTGGCGTGTAGTGGAAGTATCAGGAAGTGAGCAGTGTAGATTCAGCAGGAAGACACATGCTTTGCACCGGTCTTTATGTAGACAATCTGTGTCTGGCGCACGTCCTCTTACACGATGTGTGTTTAATCTCAGAGGAAGGTAACTAATAAACTACTAATATGTAGATTAAAGTATATATTTAAAGAGTTTACTAATGTTTATGGAAAGAATATCGGACACATTGGATTGAATAGTTAGGATGGGTTGTTCATTGAGATATAGCCTGCTGAATTCATTCCCAACTGCACATAATATATGTAAGCTATATTTTATATATAATGTATATATTGCAAATCCATCTGTTAACATATGACCCAGGTCTGTGTTTCTTGAATGTTTTTCTTTTCTCTATTTTGCAACGTCCAATATTCCTAGGTCGAAGTATAAAATAGCGTGGTATCTCAACATAAAATAAAACAATAAATAGTCAAACTCATAATTATAGAAAAAAAGAAAACTGAGTTCAGGTTTTCAATTTTAAAACGCCGTAATCTAAGTGTTTCGCAAGCATTACTTTGTTTAATCGCTTTGCCGTTGTCTTTTTCTTTACACTCAATTTATATCGATTTAATTTAAGAACTTAATTGCGGTAAAAAAAAAATGTAACAAACGTAATTGTAGTAAAACTTAAAATTATACAACAATGCCAACACTAGCACTTACATCTGTGTGTTCATACACACTTGTTTTTTTTTTCTGCAAGCTTCGTAGCAGTCGCGTGTTTATTTCTCTATGCGTCTCTATGTAAAATATCGATTGAATTAAATTGTCATTATTGAAATTTACTATTATTGTGGCAAGTATTACTGTTATTAGTTCTAGTTGTATGTTGCTATATCGAACTATCATCAGACTTTCCTTTCTATAAACTATTCGAGAACTTGAATTTTACTTTTAATTCACGTTTAATGCACGCCCCCCCCTCCTTTAAGAAATTGGCCTTGGAGGACGTTCACAGCAAGGCTTTCAGTGAGCCAACCTGTCTTCCAAAATCAAAGACAATAAAAAGGCCTTTGTTTACGCTTTGGCCCTGTCTGGACGGAAAAGAGATTCCAAGACAGCAATCTCAGAGCGGCGCAGACAGTGCACTAGACACTGACCTTGAACTAACAACTATTTTAGCAATTTTCCAGAGATTTTGGAGATTTTAACTTTGACCATCCTAGCGGTAAGAAAATGTAATCTTTTTACTGTCAGCTTTAAGCGATATTATTTGAGCCAGGTTGTTTTGAGGAGCATATTTTGTGTAACTGAATTGAGTTGTTGAAATGTCATTCATTCCCAGGGAGAACCAGTAAACACTCTCAACAACTTGTTTTTACTCTCTGTCGTGCTCTTGGGGGAAATAATTAAATATTCTCACTACAACCAATTAGAAATAACTAACAACAGGCTAGTGTATTAATTAGCCATGAGTGTTTTCTCAAAGTAATTACATTTCTGGTCTCCATAGCTTCATATTTGGTGATTACCTTTAACACTCAAATGTTTTAATTTCAGTAAAATATCTGAAAGTATTTAAAGTTTATATGCACGGAGTGTTGCATAGCATGTTAATTGGTTGCACGAATCCGGCATGAAGTATTTTAGCCGTAAAACATGCACATGTGTGCCTAAAATTTTGTTGTAATAATAATTGGGCTATTTAGAAGACGAAATGTCCGTCTTTGAGTTGTTTTGAGTTTCTGTTATAGCTCAATATTTGTAAGGAGTTGTGCACCGGATTTCCTAAGGCAGTATCTGCATTTATAGCCTGGATGGCCTTCGTTATTAATGAAGCTGTTTGTGGTTATTTTTGTTTTTGCCGGTTTGTTTCCAAGTAGAAGAAAAAATAAAAAAATAAACGAGTTGGACTAGATCATAATTACGATCACGCCTTTACACACATACACAAACGCAAAGTTGCAGTGTTGCTCAAAGACTGCAATAAATAAGGCAAATGTAAATTAAGTATTTGAAGAATACAAATAATAGCTCCGTAATAGATGTATGAAAAGCCTATATGAACATGTGTTCAAGTGGCTACATAGACGCATAAATAAACCAGTTGTAAAAAAATTATGAAGGAATAGACATTTTATTTTACTTTTTTTGATTATGACAGCTGCAACTACATCTGTTGGAGATAAAAGAATATAATTCAAAACAAGCGTTTGTAACAATAAATACACAAAGATTTGCAATTTTTATTTATTTATACCATTTATTTATAATTAATACACCGGGGAATACACTTTTGAAAAACGTAGGATCCAAAAGATTAGACTAACACGAAATAGGCTTAATTTCAATTTACGCACACCCTCCAATGTGAGACAAAGGATTTAATGTGTACTGTTATTATTGTCCCTTTGTCATAATAATCTTTATTTCATCGCTTCATTATGTTCTTGACACACACCTGACAATGGCACTGCGTTGCAGTTGATATGAGGAAAAATTGCATGTACTTTATATATTTACAATCAAAAATCAATTAATGTGATCTAGTGTGGTGTATTTGGAGCAGCCAGAATCATTTTAATGCCCTCTGCCAGCTTGTAAAATTCAAATAAAAGAATTGCGAGATGTGTAACAATCCGCCATGAGTTTGACTGCGAGTATTTATAGGATGTATCTGTTAAAGTTGTTCATGTGAGGTGTACTAGAGCATATTATCTAAACTATAGGCTACGGTCTTAAAAAATTCTTATAGAATATCATCTTCTTTTACGGAGCCAATGGTTTCAACCTGCTGACCCCTCTACAGTAAATATGAGTGGAGTTCAGCACTGAGCATCAGTATTTCTTTAAAACAAGCCTGTAAAAATGAACATCACATCTTTATATGACACTGAATTCAACCGTAATTTGTTTGAAAACAATGTCGAAGGAACCCTCAACTTCAATGAGAAAGAACATTCTTTGTTGGGGGGGAAAGGGTATTTTTATTTATTTATTTATTTTTTGCCAGGTAATAAAGATTAAACAAGGCTAGGGACTCGTCTCTATATTTCTAAACAGGAAAGTGAAAGACGATCACTTTAGAAGCTTTGAGCTATGGGAAAAGAAAAACAAGATTTTACATTTTTAATAAGATATTTTATAGTATTTTTAAAAAGCGTATAAAACCCGTAATACAGAAGTTAATGTTTTGTTTTGTCTGAAATGGACCAAGTGGGTGGTACCTTCTAGTGTTCGAGTAAGCTCCGGCACGTGACGTGGAGATGACCAATCAGGTGCACCTCCAGGTTTAACTACGTTAAATGTCAGATTGCAATAAACTAGAAGCTGTTGGTCTGGCCCGCGGAAATGGGCGAGCATAATCTTCTTAATCCTGGGTTTGTGGGACCTTTGGTAAACATCCACACTGGAGACAGGTTTTACTTCCCGAATTTTAGAGCCTCAGGGGGACAGCTGGCGGGGCTACCGTCTCTCTCGTACCCTAGAAGGGACAATGTTTGCTCTCTCCCGTGGAATCCATCGGAGTCGTGCAATGGATATCCTCAGTCTTACTTTAGCAGTCCCGTATCCATTAACCCCTCTTTTAATCGATCTTGTGAAATAACCCGACTGGAGGAAAGCAAGTGTTATTATGGCAATTCCAGCAGCACCAGAGAGCCGTGTTCAGACAGCAACAACCTCAAACGAGAGGAGCGAGCGAGAGATACATCAGTATCGTCTGATCACGGGATGCACAATGGGATGGGCAACAGTGGCACCTTCTCAAAGTATGATTATGGCACCGAGCATCTGACCCAAGACCCGCCATCCTGTCAGTCCTTGGAGTCCGACTCCAGTTCTTCTGTGCTAAACGAGGGAGGAAAGGCTTCAGCAGGCGACCCACAAACCCTGGTATCGCAAGGAAACCACGCAAGCAATATCGCCAGTGGAGGAGGTTTGTCCCTCGCATTTAACCACAGCTGAAAGACAACAAAAGCACATAGTACAGTTACTCATAACTTGCTCCTGCGCAGTTTTTTTTTGCATGACCGTTTATTTTGGCATTCACAGGCAACTGTTATGATTTTCCTGCATGGTTCTTGCGTGGTTGTTCAAGGCCACTAGGGGTTGCCCTAAAATGCTCCACGTTCACCAGTTTAAGCGCTCAGTCATTTATACAACCAGTAAACACAACATCATAAAATTCAACAATCCCGTTGCCAGTGTTTGTCGCCGTTTACATAAAATGCATAGTTATTATTGTTAGATGCAGGTTTTGCCAAAGCCCTCGCGTTATTTCAGAAAGCAGCACAGATTAGTAAAATAGCAGTTGCTCTGACAGAAAAAGGGGACGTTTTTTAATGACTCGTAAACTGAATTAATATCGTTGTCGTGCAGCAAGAAGTCATTTAATATGCCTTGAAACCGCTAAATAGGTAGGGTTCTTGCAAACAGGACAATTATCGCGTTAATGTAGATTTAACTAGAACAGTAAAACCTTCTAAGGCATTCTTCTATGCACAGATAAATTCATCATATCGACAGTTTACATTACACTATGGATTGTCATGTTAACAGCCTCAAAGAATATGCACCTGAAATTTGAATTGTACGTGGCATCGAGATGTGGATAGATTTTGATGTTCTGGCAAAGGAGATTTTTGTTCAGCTCTTTCATGAACCCGTGCTTTGCCCCCTCTAGGTGCCCCGTGGTACCCGATGCACACCCGGACCCGCAAGAAACGAAAGCCCTATTCCAAACTGCAGCTGGCCGAGCTGGAGGGAGAGTTCATGCTGAACGAGTTCATCACCCGGCAGCGACGCAGGGAGCTGTCTGACAGGCTCAATCTCAGCGACCAACAGGTTAAGATTTGGTTCCAAAATCGGCGGATGAAGAAAAAGAGACTGTTGCTAAGAGAGCAGGCTTTGTCCTTCTTTTAAGGAGGCACACAATATACATTGCTTAATGGTAGTCCAACAACAGTATTTAGTTAATGGTACTCTACCATTGGCCCATTTTACTCTGAAAGTCTTGCCCCACGACGCATTCAGGAATCGCGATTAAGAATTCAAACATAATAGGGGCATAAACGCGACCAAATGATGGCTCCAGAAGTCTGCTTTATACTATGTGGTCTGGTGTTTATTTAAGAGGGTTCGTGTCCAGCAGTTTGGGGCATGTACACGCCGAGAATGTTTTAGTTTAACTTTTCAAAGTAACAAGCTGTCTTAAGCCATCACTCACTTTATTCAGTAATGAACTGCTAGTTAGAAACTCAGACAAATATAAGCTGTGAGATAGCATTTCGGACAAGCAAAATGTTTTCTTATCAGTCTGAAATGATCGCTAAATATTTATTGTCGGAGTGTTAAAACCAGTGTTTGAAATTATAACACTTCGTGCCATGAATCAGTGTTCTAAGCTAGAAAAAAAATTAATAAAAGCAAAATGGACTGAAATGCCATATTTGGTCATAACCTCCCATCTATGTTTTTATTTTGCCGGTTATCGCTAAGAAAGGGCCGTCAAACTCAGTTTTCGGCAATAAGAAGCGTGGGCAGCGTTAAGCCATCAACGTCTTATCTCAGTTCCGCAGTCATCGCCACGTGTTCTAGGCACGTTCACGGTCACGGGCACAAAGTTAGTGACCCAACTCATATCTTGGGCCCTTGAGAACCAAACTGCAATTACAGAACAGCTTTTATGAATAGACTTTGGTCTGGCCTGTGAAATGTCATTCTGACAAATGTGAGGAAATTACTTCTGCAAGTAGATATTGGCCAAAGTGTAAATTGGTAGGCCTGCAGCTAAGCCGCACAAACTGCAAATAAAATATTTATTCGTGATATAGTATCAAACTTTAAAAATGTCTCTGTCATATTTGCTTTTTTAACAACATAAATTTCCATTAACGATTGCTTGTCCCTTGTTCTGCGTTATTTGGACATATTCGCTTAGGTCTATTTAATTAATTCACAACAACAGTGCTTCTGGGAGATAAATGCATGGTCAAGTCATATTAAGAAGACGCGCAATTATAAATTAAAACAAAAATTAAGTCATTTTATAAGTGTAATGGAGGTAGCAACCATACCGAAGAGACCACATATAAATCCCAATATTAACGAGCCTGTTTTGCTAATTAGCGGGACCCATTGAGTTATTTGAAACGTTATTTACCCAGATCATGAATTATATGCCAGGTAAATAGTTCATATTTGCTGCATGATTATAATGACTGTAGTTAGAAGGTAAAAAAGCAAATGTTTTCCCGACTTTTTTTGTCAACAAGGCGCATGTTTTATTTTAAAACACCTTATCAAAAAACTGAAAAGAACATTTAAAAGATACGGACTAGAAGGTCGAAAGATGGTTTCATATAAAATATAGCTTATTCGTTTGTACTTTATTATAATTATGGTTATAGCGAATTTGGTATAAGCCGGTGCTACATTATTTTTTGTTATTGGTCGGACAGGTCGGCTAGTGACATTTTCTTTAAATCCTATTTTTGTGAATCTATTAAAAAAAATTACAAGTACAATTATATGAATGGCATCATCAGCAACTATATAACAATGATCGTCACGTTTTGCCCCTTTGGATGGTTCTGTGAAATTGTCTCTGATGTATAATTTTTCTGTGTTGTTGTGTAATTTTGTGAATGCACCAGTGCCGCATTCCTTTGTACCTTGCGATTAAAAATGTCTTGTAAATAATGTTACAAGTTCATGAATGTATCCATATATGTGTAACCTACAGTTTCTGATTAATAAAGTCTTACTTTAAAAAAATATTTTTAACGTATTTGTGCAGATTTATGAGTGTTAGTAATTGTGTCTGTTTGTTACCTAAACATATTTTACATTCAGTAGCAGAGAAGCCAACTCATGCACTCAAACCACTGGTTTTAGAAAAATGTAGCCTAATTACGAATTTGATGTACATTAGTGCGCTTAGCAATATCCATATTTTGCACATAGGCTATTGGCTCTTACTTATTTCAGTGTAATACCACTAAATACAATATTCAGTGGAAACACTCAAGAGAAAGCTCTACATATGCAGCATGGCCAAATGTAGTGCAACAATATTGATATGTCTTATCCAGGGGTTGAAAATGGTAAAGACATCCACCTAGTGGATAAATGGATCAGACTCCGAAACAGGGCCCCATGAGGACTAACTGCAAAGCCATTTTCTTGACTCTCTTGCAAAAGTGGAAAGTTAAATACGTTTCGGAAGGTGTATAAGTCCTTTCCTAGTTCACTGCAAACATATCTGAAGATTACGTTTTGATGAATTGGATTTTTTTCTTTTGCTAAGCGGTTACTTTAAATTGAATTTCTTGAATTTTAGGAACAACTGGTAATCTAATGTTGATCGGGAGTTGAGCATTGTTAAACCAAACGTAATGTATAACATATTATGATTTTTTTTTAAATAGCTAAATATTCTTCTATTTAAACGAACTGGCAGTCACTGAAGAATTATTCGAATGGAAATAAAGCGGATCTTAGAGTAGAGATTGTTCCAAAGCCAAAGCTTAGTGTCAAGTCTACTGGCTTCCTTACAAGCAAATGCTCTGGAATCGTAACAATGGCATTTTATGTGCTTGCGGCGCTTTTGACTTTGAGACTGGCCAAATCTGTTTATGACGACTCGTCTCCCCGGCTCAGAGGTCATTGAGCACCTCAGTGCCCTTCACACAAAACTTGTGTAGTCATGTGGTTCACTAAGTGCTCTAGATCTCCCCTGCTCCTATCACAGACGTGTAGAGACTGGAGAACTTACTTCTGGCGTCGCTTGCACTACACACATGTCTGTGAGTGTGTGTATCTGAAAGGGGGTTTACGTGTAACGTAGAGAGTAAGAGTAATTTCTTGACAATAAATAGTTTTATAAACACACTACATAAACGTGTATATGCTCGCCTTAACCTGTTAGCAACTTCAACATTTAGCGTATGCAACGGTTACTGCTGTGTTGAAACAGCATCAACTTGTACTTGATATAACAAAAGACGAATAGACGAATAATTACACTTAATGCAAACGCACTGGGGAAAAGTATGGTTTTTGAGGCTTTAAAAGTTATCTTACAAAACACACCATTGTTGGCACGTTTATTAGTTATACTGTGCTAATGTAAAATAAATAGTATTTTAAATGAATCGCTAATTGCGTTGTGATTTGTAAGTTGTCTTGCTTAAAATTGTAATATATTTATCATACGCTTTCTTACTCTGTTGCATTAATACTGATTAAAACTGGAGATAATTTTTTCCCTTTCCCCTTCTGCGTGGTATTTGCCTGGAATGTTTTACTTATTCATTTCAAAACAAGTGGTTTGAATAATAATTTTTCAATTTTTTAAAATTTTCTTGTTTATTTTACTTTTTATTTACTCACAGAATTTTAATGATGCATCGTCGTTGAGCTAATTGTCACTCGCAGCAACGTAAACTTTCATTCCAGTTATCTAATATCTAATATACAAATAAAAATCCTTTTTTACAGTTTTTTTTTTCATTATTATTATTAAAAAAAAATATATATATATATATATATGTGTAATATGTATATTTCTTTTGAATTCTAAAACATTTTAAACATTTAACGTTTTTACAATCTTTAAGTACAGTTTGCCATTGGACATTTTTCTGTACGGCACGACGTCAAACTCTAAGGCATGTATACTTTTTGCATTTGCCATTACGAATAAAGATGTAAACCATGATGTTTACATTTGCATACTAAATATATCCCTACTTTAACCAGTATGATAGCGTATTTCCTTTTAGTGTAGTTCATTAGAAAAATTTAAAAATTGAATATTATATTTAAAAGAAATTAAATGCCGCTATACAGCGTAAAGATAAAACGGTACATAAATAAAAAAAAATATTAAGCCCGTTACACGTTTGCTATGTGCGAAACAGCGCGAAACCAGTAAATAATTCTGAACACGTCTGTTAATACAAAAAGCTAAATTGTAATGCGTTGATCTGCAACACAACCTACCTGATCCAAAAAAGAAGAAATACGCGTTAGCGCATGAAAGAAGAAAACGAATTGTTGAATGAATGTAACTTAATAACTAAGCATTCAGTTTTAAAGAAAATAACTTCATTTGCAAACAATTGGTTTGACTGTTTATACAAAGTTTGGGGCCTTTTTTCCGATCCCACCCCTTGCGTTAGCCCTGTAGTAGTGGGCGGGAGCAACTTACAAATTGAAGGTCAAGTTAGTGTGTCCCATATATAGAAACCAAGTATCCAATACCGTTGGTGTAGACAAAATACAAGCATTAGCATGAAGTCCTATATTACACTCCAAATATTACACTGAATCACACAATATCTATTGTAATAATTGCGTTGAGGGTGCATTTCAATTATATGAATGCAACAGTTCATTTAACAAATGTGCGTCACACAGAGCCACCCTTCATAAGAAATCGCGCTCTTAATAGTCTTTTGCACAAATTATATATATATTAAAAATAAAAAATCAATTTACTTGTGCAGTAGCTTAATACATAAGGAAAGTAGTGTAAGCACGTTTAATTATTTGGCGGACGGGGCGCTCATACACACGTGTCAACTCTTTGAATGAATCCTAAACCTGGATCTGTCTTTAAAATGATCATACAATTAATATCCAAATATTCATGTATAAGCCAGTTTGCGGAGTAAAGTCTTGGAAATATTTACTGTGGCATTTGCTAATGTAGTAAGGTACACTCGTTCTTTAAAATATACAAAAAATGAAAAAACAAAGAAAAACTTAACAACAGTGCATGCTCTGCTTTCAGGCACAGCTTGAGCATGTCATCTAAAATATCAACGTTGCTAACAAATAAAGTCGTGCAGCAGCCATGCGGTGTCATATTAGAGGCTTTGTTGTGAGTACATACCTATATCTTGTCATCATCAAGCCATGGGGCGGAAATCTGGTTTCCGCAATAAATGCCATTCAGTTCACAGTCGGCAAAACAGTTTGATCGACAAATATTAAGCAAATTTCCGGGGAGATTATCTATGAGGTTTGTTACTGAAGTGGCATTTGTTTAAAAAATAAATAAAAACACGCGTGCGCTAAATATTTCCCACTTGTTGTCTTTACAATAAGCATATTAGTTGAATTAAATAACAGAAACATTATAAAATGTTTGACTAAAAAGCCTAAATGTCTTTAGCACGAGATAAATTTGGTGTTTATCTGGACTGTACTATAATTCCAGCTTGCTGAAGCGTCTCTGCTGCACTGAAATGAGCCGTAACCACGGGAAATAGTGTGTGCTTGTTTGTTTGATATATCTAACGTTGATTTTGGAGTTACGTGTTTTTCACATTTTTATTACATTAGCTACATATTTGTTTATGAACGCACTAATGGTTTGCTCAAGTTGTGCATTTTTGTACGTTTTACCAAATATTGTACCTGGGATATAAATAATGATAAAAAATAAAAATATTATCAGTGTGGTAATAGGTTTCTGACATGAAACGATTCGTATTTGGACAGGGTCTTCTCCTACATGCGGCATGCACCCATTTTCTGTGCCATTTATTTAAGGCTACAGTGAGCGTTTGGTGAGTGCTTATTCTGAAACTGGAAAAAGTGGTTATTCTGAAAGTCTCCCTTTGAAGCATAATTTACGTGGTCTCTGAAAGACAATGGCGACATCACTACTTTTTATTATTTTAATTATTCGAACAAAACCCAAAAGTTCGTAACTACTGTATTAGTGGAGATTTGAGATTTACATTTCAGATGTGGAAACACGTGAAAATAACTACACGAAGTAATAGTATTATTGTGTAACATTATTATTTTACGCTTGTGTTTAAAAAGACAATAGCTTATTTGTATACGACTGGTGTGGCAGTGGTTGTTCTTTTTGCCACGAATAACTATAGCTTATCTCAAAACAAAAACGGTGTTTCATCTTTTTGCACTCCTTCAAATTTCACGGAAACACACAGTTTACTATTACTATTGTAGCTAACGTTATTGTAGCACGTGTAATTGCAGACTAACAAAACAATTTGTTACTCAATATAATACATATCAAGTAATGATGATAATGCGTTTTTGTTTTTTTTGCTCATGATGTAACTTCACGTTTTTAGCAACAAACATCTAAGATTTCTATGACTCAGACAATACAACTAAATACTGGTTGCCTGTGCTAACGCTCTGCAGCTATGGGTTGAGCAGAGACCTCTGTAAAAAGAAGGGCCGTTTTTGTTGTTGCTTGAATCTGTTCACAGCTCATACGAGCGAGTTTAACAGCCCGACTTACATCCAATTAAATTTATCTAGGCCATGAGGGGACAGTAATGCTATTACACAGTTTCCCTTTTTAGCCCTGCTGAGGTTTTAGCCCTAGAGGTAAACTGAAGGGCCCTTGAGTGTTGCCTACAACTGTTGTTCGGTCTCGTTGACGTATTAAGACTACTGATTATGTTTAATTTTCTTTCGGAATGAGGCCAAAGCATTTTTGTGTTGATGCACGAATGAAAAGTCGATGAAACTGGCAACCAGACAAACACTTGCTGAGATTTACCTCTCGGGTTATATCTCCAGATCCTGGCTGTATGGACCGCGTCGTTTTAGTTCGAGTAACAATAATGAGCGACTGCATAATTTTACGTAAACTCTATAATTATAGACCTTAGCTGCAAAGCATTGCAAAAATTCCATTGACCATGTAGTAAAGCTCACGGCTCTTCATAGTGATGGTTTTTAGGAGGAGAATGGCAAACATTTACAACACCTCTGTCCCCTGCCTCTCTAGACTCTGGTCGTCTTTCTAGTTTTTCTTTCCAGCTGAACTTGCCCCTTCAATTCAACTGCTACATCACAATATCAACAATTGTCCAAATCTCCAGCAGGGGCAGAGCATTTGTGAGGATATAGTGCTTGTTTAGAGAAAGAAAGGGCGCGCCTTTGTTGAATTCCAGGGTCCTACAGCTAGTAGTATAATGTTTAAGCTGTATGATAGCATCGAAATAGTTGTCCTACATGTGTCTCTTGTAGAACAACGGTGACCAAATCAGGTACAAAACACGTCAGATAAGTAGTAGTAGTTGTTGTTACGCACTGCGGAAATACAAGTGTGCACTTCGGTGTGAAACCAGCAAGAACACAATAGGAACATGTTAGTTGTTAGTAGTTATCTCGCAAACTCTTTCTCGCATTAACACGTTTATACTAGGCAGAATGACTAGATGAGAAAAATCAATATTGCTCCTAATTATATATGGTTTCACGACGAGTTTGAGCTCAAATAGGCGACACGGTGTGTTTCCTTACTTTAAACTAACTTTTAGACCTGGATAACTGAAACCAGAATGTATCTTTCACCGGTCATTGTTTTGCATATCTTTTTAGTTAACTATTTCATTCCGTAGGACTTTTTAATTATTTACCTTTTGTTTGTTTTCTGAAGAACAAAGCATTTCTTGCTTTTCCGCTGTTCGGCCTTTTATGGCGGCCGTAGTGAGAATTTTAGTGGTCAAATTCAAGTGCTGGGTCTGGGCAGCTGTCTGCTTTCTTTGTACTTGGTTGAAGGCATATTGCACACCAAGCTTTTGTCAATTTTGAGAGGGCTCGGTTCAGAGACTCATAAAGTCATTGCCACATACCTTTAACACAAATACGCGATCAATACAGCAAAATTCGGTTTAAAAAGACAACTAACTTTTTATTTGCGACGTCCAGTGTAGCTTATATGTCTATTTTTCCACACTATCGGTGTTAGTTTGTAAATGTTAATAGGGACACTCTGAAAAGCTGTTTTGAATACATAATAGACCTATAAAACGAATCTCTTTTTTTCTTTTGAAGGGAAACGATTAATAAAATTGTTAACATAAACAGTGGCGAATGTTATTAGTCTATATGTGATGCTTTGTAAAAAGTTTTCCTGACCGGCCATTGGATCTTTAGACATGCACGCGTATTTGTACACGAACTAATAGTTAATTTAAAAATAATAAATATTTATAAATGAGTGCTACATACTGAATTCATTTTACTAGTATTATTAGTTTTATTTATTCCTTAGTTTATTTCACGAACGTTTTATATTTGAGAAGATTAGCATGCACTGCGACGTTATCAGAATGTTAGTACAGATAGTTACTATAGATCTTTCAATATTAAATAGGATTTATAAATTAAAAGCGATCTTTTTGAACATTTTACTCCAAAAACAAAACATTTTAGGCTTAGTTTAATAGACGCTGGAGGGTACATATTGAAACTGGATAGCATGTTTTGCCTTAAACAGATGCCTCTCATAAAATGGTCTCAGAGATTTAAAATATCCAAGGGATCATTGGACGTACTTTACACATGTTAAATGCCAAAACGTGTGGTGCTTAAGTGTAAGGAAGGTCGAACACAATAGGACATTGCAGATAATTTTATTTATTTATTTAGTTTCATTCGAGAAAAAAAAAACATGTTTTACATTCACGATGATCACGTTTCGTTGATTAAAACCAAGAGAAGAGTTTTCCCCATTTTAAAAATTAAACCACATCCAAACGTAAACATAAGAATGAATGTTAACTTTGTGTTCATACGAGCAATGACTGAAATGTCCGGGTAGATTCATGGATGATTTTCTTCACACGTTCCTAATGTTTTTATCTCAACAAAAAAGGACAAATGTTTAAGAACTGGGTGGAGCTGACACGTGACATCTACATTTGCTAATCACGCCATGTATGAACATATATGCTCTATATATTTCAAGCATATATGTTTAAATATAATATGACATGGGATGCCATAGAAATTCTATGCACTTGAACAAAAGCAACTTGACAGTGAGGTAAAACTCGACCCTTGAATATTAGCAGTGCAGCAATCAACACAACACAACAATAATTAATCGTACCAGTCATATTTTACAGTCGTTCTTTTAAAGTTTTAATAGTTTGGTTACATGCGAAAGTCATAGATTAAGGCGTACATGCTGCGATATACATGAAAACAAAATGTGCGTTACTCAGTACCTACAGAGGCTCCAACACACATACACACACAAACAGAAAATACATCTCTTCGTTCCTACAAAACTCGCTTAAAACAACAACCGCAAGATGTTACTGATTTACATTGTCTTGCATGATTTGAAAAATAATCGTTTGAATCTCACAGATCTTACCCAGCTGAACCACTCCTACGCATCCATGTGTTCCAAATTGATATATGACAATATCTACTTTCGATCACGTGTTGCGGGGCGACTTAGACGGATTGCGCGTCATCTCGCCTTCCCAAATTTTCTCCTTCTGCAGCTCGAATCCAAAACATCATATCTGTAGTACGGACTACAGGAGAAAGATGTTTAACTCTGTTAATCTGGGCAACTTCTGCTCCCAGACGCGTAAAGACCGGACATCCGAGTTCGGGGACAGGACTGGCTGTGCCTCCAACATCTACCTCCCCAGCTGCACCTACTACGTTCCCGAATTTTCCGCCGTCTCTTCGTTCCTTCCACAGGGGCCCTCGCGACAAATCACATACCCCTATTCCACAAATCTATCTCAAGTGCAACCAGTGCGCGATGTTTCCTATGGTCTGGACCCCTCCAGCAAGTGGCACCACAGAACCAACTATGCATCGTGCTACTCAGGAGAAGATCTGGTGCACAGAGACTGTCTTCCGCCATCCACCATGACAGAAATGCTCATGAAAAACGAGAGTGTGTACAGCCACCACCACCACCACCACCAGCATCATCCGAACTCTAGCCACCCGTCCACTGGTTTCTACACCGGCGTAGGGAAAAACAACGTGCTCCCTCAAGGTTTTGACCGCTTTTTTGAAACCGCCTATTGTAGCACGGACAATCAGTCAGAACATTGTTTACAAAAGAGCGAGATGAACAAATTAGAGACTTCGTCCCAGCAACCCACAGCTGTTTCCGCAGCGCAGGAGCCGGAAAAGGACGCAGAGGATGAGGAGGAACATACAAACTCGGGCTCGTGCACTTCAGCAGCTACTAAGGACGGCAACGCAAACAAGAGCAGCCATTCGAGTAGGTACCGAAGCTGTAAATGGGGAAAGGTTAAGGGACTAGCCCGGTGTTTTGTCGGTCAGATTTTATGTGGAGTTTTATAAGCATTCAAAGGATTTTATTATAACCTACAAAGCTCTTTCCTCCAACGAAAAGAATTTTTACGATGGGAAAGCGCTTTGAAAAAAGAGGATGTTATACACAGACGCTACTATCCCAGAGTCTGTGAAATTTTAAGAGCGCGCTATTGTGACAAATGCTAACTTTGATCATGAACTTGCGTTGAGCATTGCAAGGGATTTTCTCGTTTAGCTGTCGGGGGTAAAAACCAATTGGGCAGAACATTACTTTTGGCATACTGTGAATTTTGTTTTAGCAGCTCGAACGTGAACTAGCTAAGCCCTTATTAGCTTTTAAACGTGCTGTGACTTGAGTTACCGTGGGGTTGATGTAGCCTACACAGTCAATTGCCATACAACGTTGGTGCTTGCTCGGTGCTAATGACTGTTGCATCAGATCTATCTATCCATCTGTAAATGAAATTATTTTATGGAGGTATTTTTTTACTTTTTGGAAATACGTTGCAATGTAAAGTTTGCCCAAGAGTAGGCTATAACACAAAGGCCAATCAGTACAGTTGTAATTACCTTTCAGTAAACACCCATTATATGTTTTAGTTTTTTTGTTATTTTGTCATTGTGCAGCTTTTAAAAATGTAAGTACATTTTGCAGAAGGTAAGCTAACATTCACGGCTATTCAGTGAAGACACTACCCCAGGCCCACAGTCTTTGTTTGTAGTTTCTAAAAAAAAGAACATATTTTAACGCGTATAAGATCAAGGGTTCTATAATTTGGGAAACACGCTTATTAATACATAGGGAAAATACATATGCAGTAAATAAAATGACTTTCAAGTAATTTCAAGTTCCAAGTATTAAAAAACGTTGCCTGTTATCTCTTGATAATACTTTATTTGTTTATGGTTTTATAGTTTAACGGTTTGTTTAAGAAAAAGTTAGCCTGTATTTTGTTTTTATACTGTTTACCCACGGTGGTAGTTTTGCATCGGAGTGACATACATAGCTGGATCTGCTTCCTCAAAGCTGGAACCTTATATAATCACACATTGGAAATTACAAATTTGTCTTTCA
>JAUMHQ010000089.1:17392172-17420426 GCA_032361165.1 Enteromius paludinosus | reverse complement strand
ATATATAAGAAATAAAAGTGTTGTGCATTTAGAAACATCTCTTTGTGTTGTTGCAAAATAAAAAAATAAAAAATGTTTTATAACTTGATGATTTTAAAGTGTCTCTTTTGATTATCCCAAGGTACCCCGCGCACAAGAAAGAAGAGATGTCCATACTCCAAGTTTCAGATTCGTGAACTGGAACGAGAATTTTTCTTTAACGTTTACATCAACAAGGAGAAGAGGCTGCAGCTGTCCAGAATGTTAAACCTTACTGACAGACAAGTCAAAATATGGTTTCAAAATCGCAGAATGAAAGAAAAGAAATTAAGCAGAGATCGCTTGCAGTATTTCTCTGGGAATCCGTTGTTGTAATTGTTGGAATGGCGTTGCCTTTTATTTAAAATCTCTGCAAACTCAAATTACGTATTTCTAAAAATGCCCATCAAGCTAATTAAATCATTTGTATAAAATGTATTTGATACGGCCATCGACAGTGTTAAAAACTGTTAGACTTCTCTGAAGTTTAACAGGATTGTAATGGCTGAGGGTGGGGAGAGAATGCAAATTTGCTTAATGTCAAATTACAGCGGCATTCCCAGTTTGTGATTCGCAAATTAAAACGTACACCTCACAAGTTTAGTTTTTTTTAAATGTATGTGACATGAGTGAAATGTTTAAAATTTTCACTTTGAAAATAGTCACAAAATATCCTAATTTAATATATTATAAAACTGTACCATCTATCCTTTTATGGTTGTATATATGTACATTAAAACTCATACACTCGACTCTGGTTGGAATCTGGAGATGTCATACTTTTTTATGTTTTCATCATTTAGAACTGTGACTTGTACAATCTGTAATATTGTATTCCTTGTACAGAGATTATGCATTGTGCATTCGTGAATGTAAATATAATGTTATTTTGAGTATCCTCACCCTATCCCTGCTGCTATTTTTCTTTACATTGCGTTTGCAGCCTTGTGAGCTTTGTCGTTCGATTCTTTAAATTATTTGCTGTACGCCCAAAGTTCTCATTTATTTCGGAGGGCTAGCTCAGCGATCCCATTTGGCCTGTGTACTACATATTAATCAGAAATAAACACAAATAAAGGTAAACTGTTATATGTCAATTGTGACTTGATTTGAAGAAAAAAAATCATAAGGTATGGTGAAGTAAAATTGTGAATGTGTATAACAACACTGCAGTGAAAACAGAGATCTAAGAAAATATATAATAAACTGACCACTGCCAAGTAATGAAAACTCTATCTCTCTCTTGCTCTATCTCTCCCAGTTCGTCGTCTCCCTAAACAGTTCAAGTCTATTAATGTTCTATTGTTGTTTTACCATGTAAAGTGCCTAATAAATGGGTTTAATATTTAGAGTTTTTTTAAGCAGAATTGTATTAATATTAAATAAACTATTTGTCAGTAGTAGTTTTATCGAAATGAGAAAACACTAAGGATGATGACCAGGAAAGAGATGCATGAAACGCGTCAAAAATTTAGAAAGCATTTCGGTAACGTCTTTTAGTACCTTCTAAATGGAATCGCCACTCTTGTAGTCTAGACACTGCAATAAAGTCAGAGCCCTAAATTGCCTTTTTTTCTGACTTAATTGCACCGTCTGTTCGAGGGGAATGGTGTTCACTTCCGCAGTAAATAGTAAACAAGAAAGTCCGGTTGCTAGTACAAAACCTGAGACGTTTAAAAATGAACACTGATTGCCTAAAGTTGCATGAAGTTGCCTATAGTTGCAAGTGTAGCCCGTTCACACGGAATCATCTCTTCAGAAGAAGCTGAGCCGCGCGCATCTTGCATTCTACGAGACAAACAGTGCAGAAGTGAGATATTTATTTTGCAGTGTATGCTCACAGGGGTTGGGGGTATCGCATGTTGTCCCCATGTGCAGTTTTATATGTGATCACGCCGCACGAATTTTGTCACAACATGTGGGCTCATAAGGCGTGCAAGTGTGCTGTTGGCACTTATGCGTATGAAGGAAAAGATATAATTAAAAGTTGTCTTTGAACTTCAATAATGTCAAGGCCTTCACCTTTAACCTATTGCAATAAAGCGGAATCAAGGAGCCCCTTTTGTCAGGAAACGTGGTGAACAGAACAGAACCAATCAGAGCAAGTGGGAAAGGACCAAGGAATGCCTAAGAAGCAACACTTTGACCTCTCGCATTAAACTACAGCAGGTAACTTTTCCAGTTTTAGCACTCCCATTAAATACACTTTATTGTCTCTGTAAAATGTAATATTTTCATGCATGAAATATTTTATGGCATTTTGGCATGTTCTTGACCATTTAGGATTGCTTGGTTGTGACTTTTCCCGGGTAACAGGAAATAGATTTCTAAAAGAGATCGATGCTCGAACGCGAATAGAAAACGGAGGGGAGGTCCTTGCGCGCTGAATTAGTGTACTGATTTATTGCCCAGATTCAAACAGTTAACTGCATTGAAACGCAACACATGCTTTCCTTTGTAAATTCCGAAAATAGAGACTTGTGTATGTGTGATGTGTTAGTGCAGCCGATTCATTGCCAGTGATCTTTGCTTGTACAACTGTGGGAGAGAAATGGCGGGTGGGGAGTGGAAGGGGGGCACTGGGATCAAGGCTGGAAGGCTTGTCTTCTTGTCACACCCACCAACCTTGGCCCTGGCTCAGTGACGTAGTTAATTTGCTGAATTCCTCTGTCTTGCTTCGTCACACTGGAGGAGCAGGAACTTGGAGCGTCCACCTATCAAACGCCGGAGATACTGTCACCACCAAACCGAAGCGATCAGCTCGTAGACTTATGAACAATGGTCATAAAATCTGCATCTCTTGCCGTGGGGTTGATTTGATTCACAAATGAGGCTCTCCTAAACAAACTGTTTTTCTTTGTTGTATGACGTTTTTCATTATATTTATTCCGAATAGAATAGCGTGTAAAAGTGCAAAACGGAAAGCAAGGGTGGAATGGAACTCGTTCGAATGAACTCTTAGCTGACAACGAGGAAAATGGCGGAGGCTTCAGAGGCGTCAGCATAAAGCCTATGGACTTGGATGTAAATACAACCTGGATTTAATATTTATGTGAAAGTCACCATAATTCAATAGAACATTTTCGCATACATGTTAAAAAACAAGATTTGCAAGGTCACATTTGCATTCAAAATGTCAAGAGAATGTCAAGAGTAAAAAAAAATTCTACCAGGGCAAATAATTCTCACTATTCCAATAACATAACAAATACAATTCGCTCACGTTTTCCCCCCCATCAGGTTTTAGAAAATATCAGTAAGTTGGAAGTGACAAGACATAGAGTTTTCAGTGTGTGGTCTAAAAGATCCAGTGTTGTTCATTGCTGTGCTGTACTTCATGCTGTACAGTTGCGGACTTTGGACGGGGCCTATTAACACTCTTTGTATGCTTATACTTACTTCCGCCCTCCTGTACGTGATGAAAAGCTGTAAATACAATCGCCACTGGTGCCCACTAGTCATTTGTATGGTCTTTCGTGATATTAAAATGTAATATAATGCTGATGTGCTTTGCGATTACCACTCTCTGATTTATAAATGTCTTTAAAACGTTACATGCATCGACCATAAATTTCCATAGGCCTCTGCGGGTGGACGCCTGTTTGGTGAGGGGAAACGGTTAAAAAGCTGGTCTCTTTAAATTGGAAATATGTTTTATGGTGGTTTAAGTTCCCAAAAAGGCACGGAATACCCATCGAATCCCATGCCCTGTTTTTACTCGTTTCAAAGCCAACAGACTAAAGGCTTACGCGGTTAAACAGGACATCTTGTGTTTCACTTTTTAAAGTGCTTTTGACGCCTTATCTATTTTATTTTTAATTTGCAATTTTAGCACAGTTTACATCCCAGTGCATGTAACGACGCTTAAAAATAATCAGAAAGCAGAACCTGATTACAAAACATTATTCTCGGAGGGAAAACATCCATCGGGAAGAACCAATTATAAAAAGTCTAATTCTAATGTGTGTGTGTGTGTGTGTGTGTGTGTGTGTACAAGCCGAATGTGGTGCAATTGAATATTCTGTGTCATAGATATTTGATCCCCCAATGAAAAAGGAATTAGCTTTCTCTGTTTAACAGTAACAGCTGCATGTCGACTTTTAATAGTTTCCCAAACTTCACTCGAAGAGGAGGAAATGTTTTAAAAATATACTGTTAAGAAGGCTTAGAGCCTTTTCATGTTTTCTTCTCGGCTGGCATGCACGCATAAAGAAATAAGTCAGACAGAGTATTTATTTGCTACAATGTGTTGTTGTTTTAATCCTATGAAATCAATTGCTTTGAAAAAAAGAAACAAGAGAACAGTTAATAACACAGTTTTATTTACTTTAAGAAACAATGACACATTAGCGTTTAATTCAACAGTAAATACACTTAAATGAGACACGCACAATAATGTGTTCAATAACGTATTTTGGCCACAACACAAAACAATTGTACATTTAAAGAATGCATAACACATAATGTACAGACATTTTTAATGTTTTCATTGAGCTCTTTTTCGTTCTTTCTAGACATATAATTCCTAGCAGAACATTATATTACAGTGAACAATGTTTACAGCAATTTAAATGTCTAAATGTAGCTCTGAAATACATTGTACTCACATCTGGAATCCGAAAGTCACTGCGCCATCGTAGGTAGAGAATTTTACCTGTAATTAATTAAGACGCTTAAGCATTTTTGTAATTTAACTTGCTATATTCAATATTGACCTAATATCTGCAGTATTTCGTTAAACGCTACAGATATTTAAGAGAATATTCTGAGATACGTTTTCTCTATAAAGGCCTGTAAACAATTTACAGAAAATATCTAGAAAATACACAGACACACACACTTGTGTTTAGAATTTGATGAACATATATGTTTTTAATATTAATCGCTTTGAATAATGTTCATTTAACATTGAAAATTTTATAATAAAACGTAGAATACAACACAACTTAAAAAAAAATACTTATATAGCCTATGTATAACGTACTGAATTAAGAAAATTGTGGATGAGATCTAAAACGTCAAAAACTATATGTTGATATTTTGTCATTTATATTCTGTGTTTGTTTTGTTTTTAAAAGGCGAAGTGAGAGACAAGAGAACAGACCAATCAAATCAATCCTCCAAGTCACAGGCGCTGACCTCGTTGAGAAATGCGTTGGCTAGCAAACACAGAAAAGATCATTCAAGTCCAAGGGGTAATACAAATACAAATTATGTTAATCATTGAAAGCAATAGTAAAAATGACGCAAGCAAAGTAGCTACATCAAAATATCTAAGCTTCAAACTACTTTTTTGTCTTCTAGTACATTGTGTACTGCCATTCATCTAGCTAATTTAATGCGAGTTGGTAAAAGCGTGCCATTTTACATTTCACAATTTTGAAATCTGCACTAAAATCGAAAACGACATTTATGTAGAGCGCATACAAAGAAATACTTTAGGAGTCAGAAAAATAAATTCCATCCGTTTGACGAAAACTTCCTAAAGGAAATTGTTTCACATGGACCAAGGTTTATATATATTTAAAAAAATCAAACATACGTGTTACTACATACTAACTTAGTAATTACAAAGGAAACGCGAACAACGTGGAAAATAAAGTGTAGGCTATGGAATACGCAATTGCATATAATTCCCTCTGAATTATTGTAAAAGTTTAATTTTGCTTTTCATGTATTTATGAACAGCTATGGACTGCAAAACACTGCAAACACATGTTCTTCTTGATCATTGCTGCACAATCAAAAATAAGCTATTGTTTCAGTTTGCAGATAATAAATAAACCTTCCTCTTCTTAGGTGATTTTTCCTACATATTTAAAAAATTCAGCATGTCGGTTTATTATGCAGAAAAAGATAGGACATAATAAACAATGTGTAATAAATTATTCCACCTACTATAATTTGCAATAGTGTTATTAACCAAAAACTGATTAAATAGGGTGTCATGACAGAAAGGAAAATAGACAGAATGTGTCAACATCGTCCCTATTCTATACAATTGCATATCCACTTTAAAAACAGACTCTAATAAATGTGGTATTACACTTTTACCAATTTCGATAAGCTTCGTAATATATTACTTGAATTTCCATGAAGTGTTTAATTTACTTGCCTCTCTTTCTTTTGCAGACGCTTAAGCCACGTAATTGTAAACAGCGATTGTCCTTTGTTCTGTTGTTGGTTTCCTTGTCCGTAAAAATCGGCTAGATGGCGCCATTGCTCCATGCTCTACCACATAAATTCAACAACTTGACCCCAGTGACGTCAAGACGGTCTGGCGCATCAAGGCCACTTTCAAAACGCTATTGGTCTGAAAATCACATGACAAAGCGCCTTGAATCCATAATTATGTTGCTGATATTTTTCGCCCCCCCAAAAGATGTCAGCGTCCTACTGTCCTTATCCCCTTCGACATAAAGGAGATTGTTTAGAATCTAAAGAAAAGCAAGTCAAGTAGCAAAATGTCATGCCCGAACAACGTGGCAGCCAACACATTCCTGATGGACTCGCTGGTGGGAGGAACGTCTCCTTACAGAGGTGAGAGCTATTCCACTAACTCTGGAATGTATATGCAAACGTCTGCAGAATATGGTTGCTCCATGATGGGTAGTTTTGGCATTGTCGGTGCCCCTCTCTCCAAACGGGATGATCTGCAACCGACTGGGATGCATCTCAGCAGTTACCAGCACTCACATTACCTGTCGCAGCGGGACACTTGGATCGCAGGCTCTAAAACTTACAGAGGCTCACAACCTGTTGCCCAGCCGTTGCTCCCATGCTCGTTTCCAGCCAGTAATGTGAAAGAGGAAGCGATTCCCTGTCTTTTCCAGCCTGATATCGACAGCGCTAAGGAGTCCGCCGAGAAATCCACCTACATCCGTCTGGGAGACAATAACAGCCACCCGAATCAAAGCGCCGTCTCCACCCCCGATTATTTCCGACGGAGCCAGGTGTACGCCAGTGAAAGGGGCCACCATGGAGATGAGTTCGGCTCGGACTTTAACCCAATTGCCAGAATATCCACGCCTGTTGAAGCACTAGCAGCAGAATCCTATGTCAAAGGCAGCAAAGCAAGGCAGGACCTAGAGGACAAGGGAGGGAATACGCAGGAAGACGACATGGATCAGAGACAGACTAAAAAAGAGGAGAGTGTCTCAAAAACAGACAGTTGCACTGATGATTCCGAGAGCGAATTGAAAGGTGATAACTAATTCCTTCTCTCTCTCTCCCTTTACTACTGCTATTACTATACTCACACACACACACACACACACACACACACACACACACACACAAACACAACAGCGCGCTCTCTTCTACGCAAGCAACAACATGTGAAATGACAACCAAGTTGCACGTCAAAATAGAAGACCTTTTAGCTTGTTGCACCGACGACTTTTCGGGCCCTGTGTGCATCATAACTAATATAGGCCCACATGGGCCATTCGTCTGTTTATACAGAACAGCAGTCAATTAAATAATATCAGGATTACTGAAAATTGAAACGGCGTTTAACACCGTTGCCAAAATAAAAATAGGTTTTGGCATTGATATAAACAGGATCACTTTAGGATTAACACGTTGTGTTAAAGTGCGCTCTTACACATCCACGCAAGCATATCAAAACAAAACAGTACACGCTGATCAGTTCAATTCTATTAAATTAGATTTTTTATTGCACTCCAGTTGGTTGTTTACAGGCACATTCAGTTAAACCCGCAATAGGGTGGGGAAGTAAAAATTACGTATTCACCGCATCCCCCGCACAAACGCACGTGCTTGTATGTAATTCAAAGGTTTAAATTATTTAAAAATGCCATTAGTGTGCATAATAACTTGATGGCACTGGTAAAAATTTGTACAGACTTTTGTAGACATTCGACGCAAAAAACAAAACAAAAACAATTGTCGTTTAAATAAATAAATGTTATTTAAAACATTTAAACATGTAATTAACCAGACATTTTGCGTTCATAGCCTATTTTATTATATTGGCTTTAAAATCTGTTGTTATAACATATAAATACATTCATTCAAATCTTATAAAGGAAATTTTAAAATCAGTGTGGGGTCCTAAAATAATTAAATACATACCTGTGGTTTACTAAATGTGTAGCTGATATGATTAAGAGATACTAAAAACAATTTACCTTTATTATTTAAGCTCTATTATGTTCACACAAGTCGTTAAATACTGTGTTTTAAAATGTACCATTCTTAATGAATATTCCCGTTATTAACATGTTAGGTAGGCATTTTCTCAAATGTATTAACACATAGTCGTTTCATCTGAAACAGTTGCGTCTTTCGTTTTTAAGTCTAGGCTTTGTTAATTTAACAGAACATTAGCCAAACATGAAAATAAATGTTTTATATGGCTTTTTGTTGTTTGCTCATTAATCCTTATTTAGTTTAAGAAAATTATTTTTGTTTTGGATGATGACGTTTGAGTGAAAAGTAATTCCTGGCCGATGACCAATATACTGAAATAAACCAATAACATAATTGTAATTGTAAAACTGGACGGAAATTTTTATTTACTTATTTTTAAGTACAAAAATACATGCGCAGATAATAATTGAAAAATCGTAAAAGAAAACATCAGATAAGGTAAATGACAAAATGAGGGTATCGGCAACACTGCATAGCTTTGATATTGCTAGGAATAAGGTCATTATTAAAATAAACCTTTAGATCATAGACTATAGACTCTTAAGTGCAATAATTTGACATAATGTTTATTCTGATGAACAAAAAAGTATATAGATATTTTGTGGGGAAGAAACTAAATAATTTAGATCAAGCGGGCATTTGTAGCGCCAGTCGTCACTAGGCTACTGTTATCTTGCAATCATACCCCGGTATAACGCTTTTTTCTCTCTTGTTTACTTCTGCAGATGAGACTAAATTGGAAAAAAACACGGGGAACTGGCTAAAAGCAAAAAGTGGACGAAAGAAGAGATGTCCTTACACAAAGCATCAGACACTTGAGCTAGAGAAGGAGTTCTTGTTCAACATGTACTTGACTCGAGAGCGCCGTCTGGAGATCAGCAAGAGTATCAACCTCACAGACAGACAGGTCAAGATCTGGTTCCAAAACAGAAGGATGAAGCTAAAGAAGCTCAACAGAGAAAGTCGCGTCCGAGAGCTAACCGGCTATAGTTTCAACTAAGCGCTTAAGGCAGACAAAGGATGAAATAAGGAATGACGTGCGTTTCCCACTTTCAGCCCCTCTCTATTATTTAATCTCTCTTTTTTATTGATTTTTGATCATTTTGCATTCACAGACTCACGCACACATACAAATACAGAATAGCAAAGCACTGGCCCATGACTTTTAAGGCAAAGGGACTGAAAGATCCTGCTAACAATATTCAGTTTACACCCGAACCTAATTTATCATTGTTGAACAGACCAGAATAATAATTGTAAATATGCCAGTAGAGTAAGAAAAGGATGCTTGGTGCAAATATTCGTGGCAGATTTGTAATTTTAAGAAGAAAAAAAATAACTCCATATACGAGATGTCCATTCGATGTCTTAGATTAGTTTGTTTGCTGTCAGTGCGCTTGTCCTGCAATGCGCGCTCTGTATTTTGCATGCTTTGTTCTTTGACGTGTATTTGTCAATTTGATGTTTAACTCGAGAGGCTGATAAATAAAACAGGGGGTGGGAAAATATAATGTCCTGGTATGTCCTTCCCCTTGCATATTTTCTCCTGTATTCTGTTGACAGAGAAATTTTGGGTGAAGACAGGGAAGAGAGGCAAAAGGAGAAAGTGCATAGCACTTTCAGTATGAGTGGGAGACCCATAACGTTGATTTAAATATTATCCAGGTGACCACAGTAAGTCAAGGTCATAAAATTGTAATGTCATGACGGTCCTGGAAAGCGCTGGGGGTGGATTTTATGATCTGCAAATATAATGTGCTGCTGCAGTAAAGATGCATTAAAAGGTGAGTGGAGGAGGGCTAATTCACATACTCGGAACTGCAATGTGCTGGCCTCACTGACGCGCTCTGCGGTCTGCATGGCTGTTTTGGAACCAGGAACCTTTCATTATGGAGTAATGGAACGCTATGATACGATGGACTGAACACGGAAGAATAAAAGAGCGACAGCGGCGGTGAATGAATGACTGGATCCTATGAGTTACGTTAATCAGACCCGTGTGCAGAACGTTCAAGGTAGGATAACGTTTTCCTTATTTCCTTATCGATTGAGCTCGAGGGAGGCTATTGTGGACACCCTCAAGCGCAGACATGGATCACAGCTTTGATTTGAGCGAATTTCTTGAGATGTGCAGAGACTTTGCTTTCAGTTCTTCTGACAGTTGTTGATAGGATAGCGTTGTTGTGGTAAATGCGCCCCATCTTCCAAGTTAAAGTTGTGGAGCTTTACTTGTATTGACATTGTGTGTTATAGCCTAAATAAATATCAGCTCTGTGCAGTCCCTCTGCAGGACAGTTATTCTCTTTTTACTACAATTACATTTTTAATTTCATCACTTTCCTGGTCTGCAGAAAACACTTTTGACAGTGTCGTTCTTGCTGAAGGTATATACTCATTTGCATGCTACTAATGTGTCTGTCTGAACCGTGGACATTTTTGTATGTGTTGAAAATTGCAGTGTTGGTTGATAGAATGTCATTTGGTGTTCAATTTGGTGTCAATTCTTGAAGCTACCCAAAGTTATGGCCTTTCAGGCATATGAGACCTAACTATCTACTACAACAGAACCGTCACACACGGTGTTTGATTAAATTAAGGCTCGAGGCTGTGAGGAATGGAATAAAATCCTTACTTATCTGTGCAGAGTTTGTTGTTTGTCTCCTCCTGTGGATAGCGTCGTTACGCGCGGCTGGTGCGTGGTTTAGGTAGTTTCATGTTGTTGGGATTGGCTTCCTGGCTCGACAACAAGAAACTGCCTTGATTACGTCAGTTCGTCTTCATCAAGGGCGACAATTGCCGTTAAATTACACCCTGTGCAATGAAGTTTCCGCAAATGGCATTGTAAATGAACTGAACGATTATAGCCACAGCGGGCTCTTTTTCTCCTTTGCTCGCCTTTATGTGTCGGGCTGTAAAAGAGAATTTAGACTCTCAGAGGGAGAAAGGACTGGGGCAAACTTAGCCCGTTCCTTATTATGGCTTATTCTTTTATTCCAAGCGATGACCAACATTAGCATTAGAAATAATAGTGACTGAGGTGCTAGCAAAAAGTTGCAGTTTCTAGTAAAAAAAAATAATAATTTAAAGAATAATCAGAAACTGATGGACAGTTATGAAAACACAATGTGTGTTGTGGACATAACATTAGAAATGATAGTGACTGAGGTGGTGCCAAGAAGTTTCAGTTAAAAAAAATAGAAAAATTATAAGCTGATGGACAGTTATGAAAAAAACTAAAAGTGTGTGTAGACTATTATATATATTGACTATTTACTATTCATTAAAAAAATTAATCAACTATTGATTTATTCTTTCCACAAAAGTAAATTTCATGTGCGTTTGCGCGTGACTAAACACCTTCACAGATTTGATAAATCCTGTCTGGCTTAGATGTTGCACTCTTAGAAACCTGACCTAATACAAAATACAAAAATTACACTCTTCGTATTTGTTTTGTAACGCTACGCTGCTTTTCACTCATGTGGGCCAACCACACATTTTTTTATAACCTGTAAACGGCCAGGCTTAAATAGCAAAACTGCATTTGTAAAAAGCCATTTGAACACTAATTATATTTGCATAACAGCAACATAACCAGTAGCAGTGGTTAGCAGTAACAGCACATGCAAAACCACATAAAATAGCTTTGCCGCAACAGAATACTGTGGCTAGTATCCATGGCAGACAATGTTTGACCTGTAGCTTCTGTACACTATAAACAGTAAACCTGTGTGGCTTCTTCGGGAAGATCAGACTTTTAACAAATCGTTAGTTTAACCTTTTGAATGTTTATTATATATATACTATTTAGTATATCAACATAATAAGATCGACTTGAAGCGTTTTATCTTCAGATAATTGTATATACAGTTTTTTTCTGTCATTGCTACACAGCATATTAAATTAATCTACATTCTACGTGCCTTTCTACACTAACATGTATTTATTAATAATACATTACAAATTGGTAAAGAAAATGAATTATGTTCTTGTTATAGTGCTTTTTGTTCTAGATGTAGTGCCTATGTTTTGTTTTCTTCTACCTCGTTGCAATGCGGAACATGTGAGTTCAGATTTCTTTGTAAGTAAAAAATAATTAAAACTATTAATATATCTTTATTCTTAACAGTCTAGATGTGTGGGTTTGGGGAAATATCATTGTGCAATGACATTATATACTGTACAAGGAGATTGTGCCTTCTAAAGCCATATCTGCTGCATAGTATGTGTAACAACAGGTTAATTTAGTAAATTTAATGTTATTGGTGAAGTTGCTTGTTGTAAAGGGCCTCATCAGCGACACGTCTTTTTTCCCTTGGAGAGTAGTCTTTGGATTTCACCATATATGCTTGTTTTCTTAACCCCCTCCCTTCCCTTCAGCTGTTTTCCGACGGGAGGAGACAGTCTGGAATCCAAAGTCATTTTCATTCAGTTGAGTGAATGGGGTTCTCCTCTGGAATGCGTCACCAACAAAGAGTTTACAGCACGCGTAATAGCCCCACAGGACACTGCCGCCTAGCATGCGGATATAGCGGCAATATCCTCAAATAGCCCAAGGATTGCTGGACATCAAAACACCTTCTTATGCTTACTATATATATATATATATATATATATATATATATATATATATACACATATATAAATAAGTTGAAATGATTGCTGGCGTTCGAAAGCATAAAGTACTATTTCCAAACTTGTGGCGCATTATAGGCCTATCTCTAGTAGCATTAGCAATGGCCTAATTGGTGCAGACCTTCATGTTAGCAATTGACTATATATTCACTATCAGATACTGGACGAAACTTTAACACAGATTATGCTAGTTATTTAGATTTCGTTTGCTTTACATTTTGCAAGATTTTTTTTTTTTTTTTACGTTGTTCTTTAATTTTGGTTCACTATTTTGCTTTGTATTTTTAGTAGACAAACCTGAATGCAGTTTATAGCACACGTGGTAATTTTAAACGAATTAATATTCATTTATTTATTTATATGTTTGTTACGTATGCATATGGAGTTCGTGCAGGATCACATTTTGCTGTCCGTTTACTGCGAATTACGCGCTTGAATGGAAGTTTGATTGCAGCTAGATCTAACGAAAAGGGTTTATTTATTTAAAGCAAGTATGATAAAAAGATACTTTACTCAGTCATCTGTTCAGTGCTGCTATTTAACACCATGCGTTGATTTAATGTAATTATATTTTTGGTACTAGTATTTATGTAGCTAACAGTAGCCTGTTTGTTTTTTAGCTGGTGTATGCTTGGATATGATAAGTAACTGATTACGCAATATTAATTCAGCTTACTTTTTTATTAATAGGTTGAACCTTTGCGCTGTTGTTGCTGAATTTCTGTTTATGTTGCTCAAGGCCACAAGGAATAATATGATGCGGTAATATGAGACTGTCTACCAGTTGTGATAACCATATAATTGAACTCTGAACAGTTTTCTTCGCACCGCAAGTAAATAGGCTACAGATATCTAAGAAAAAATTACTAAGATAAAGATTTGCTAAAGCATTTTTTTTTTTTTTAGCAAACTTGCTAAACCAAAAATGTTTTTGTTTTTTTCATTTACTATATATTCAGTAAAATGAATGGAAGGAAACTGCAGAGAGCATTATTATGTTTATGTTGACCATGGTACACTGCAAGCTATATTTTTAATGTACAATAAAACTGGTTCGTGCTAGTACCTTATATGTTTAACACAACATCATGGAATTATGTGGAATGATTCTGGATTCCAATTTTGTCTCTTCAGGCGCAGTGCCGCTAGTAAAGTGGGTCTAGGTATACTGGAAGACGTAAACAATTCTTATTGTTCTTTAAAACAATAATAAATTAATAAAAACACTATTGCTTGAAATAAATGAAGAAAAAAAATGATGTTGTTGACAATATTAATTTTAACCTGCTTTCATAGAAGCCTAACTTTATATATCAGACGATGTGAATTAATGTTGATATATTCCCGTAAATCAAAGTGCACGAGCAGTGATACTGCCATGCTGCTGTTGTCTCAGAAAGGAAAGTACTCTGATGTTTCTTAATGACAACTTAAACCCCATTTGAAGTATTAACTTATGCTAATAAATAGGCATGTGCAGCTATAATATAAAACTCCATTGTTTGTTATAGTCACACGAGACTACGAAATGCATTAGTGGGGTCATGGGTGAATAAGCAGCTCTTTGATATGATACTTTTTTGAAATGTCTCCGTATCTTATAAAAAATTCTTGTTATAGGCTAACGTGCATAAGCCGTGTAAGCTCAACGTTGGGATGGACAGAACAGTGAGCTCGTACTAGTGCACTCGTAAATGTGCAGTGTGCACCGCAGTCTCATTTTTATCCTGAGTCACCCTGCACAGTTTAACTGCCAAGACTGCAGCGAATACTATATTCCACCGATTTATACAAGATCGTTATCCCTAAATTAATGCGGCCACATACAGAATTATAAATGATGTCTCTCCTGTTCAAAGGGAGAAAGCGTAACAAAATTGGTATTTTTATCATCTTAAAAAAAAAAATTATATCAGTTGTGAAAAATATCCTTGTTGGCCACCGAATTAATTTAAATCTATATACAGTTAAGTTTTAAATGAGGCTGAACAAAGATTATTACAGATTAGTTATAAGTTTCAAAGACACACATAAAACAGTCAAACAATTAAACAACCTTTTATTTTTTTATTTTCATAACGCGTCGTTTTTTTTTCAAAACAACATTGCATCATAAAACAAATAGCATTTTTATAGGCCATGCATCATGTTAATGTTAACAACATTAGAACACAACAAGAAAAAAAATAATAATAAAGGTAAGTGAACAACAGTGATTATGGAAATAACTTTAGTATCAAAGAACCACGTCCTCTAAATAATATATATAAAGGCTCTTAAACTGCACTTAGGTTGTTTTTTGTATATTTGTTACAGTTATTTACAGATGTTGCTGAGGAATGTGTAACATTAAACACGTTTGTTCAGTATATGCAAGAGTGCAATTATTCCAACAATTTGATTAGATGCATTGATCCCCACAATATGCTACAGCCTCCGACCAAAGCTTTCAATAATTTATATCGTGAGATGAGATTTTGCATTCACTTTTGTTCAGAGAATCTATATTATGTTGCTTCCGCAGTTTATTACAATGAGAAATCAGATCCACGCCATAATCAAAAAGCTGTCACGCCTTCCTTTAAAACGCTTCATGAATTAGTGAAATGGCATAAAAAGCACAAATTCAGTGTCCTTTGCTACCTTTAGCTTTTTAGTTGTTTTGCTGGATCCAAAACTTTAATTAGCTGTTTCACAATTGAAAAGCGAGGCATAATGGTACCCGTTACAATGAGTAGAGTCTCTATAAAATAATTCACTTTGTAACCGTTTTAATTACGTATTTGCAAGACAAATGTGATATTAAGAATCCAAAAAAGCTCACGTATTGTTACTTAGTGTGTCTGTATTTTGATACTGTCTGATGTTCCCACAGAAAACAGGACGAAAAAAAAGCCTGACCTCATGTGGCCGATTTCATACTGGGCCTAACACTGACAATGACTGCAGACCAAAATCAACATATTGTCGCAATACGCTTAGAAGAACGTTTTAATCTAAAACACCGTATTAAAAAAAAGGTCGAGTGGTGTCATTTTTACAAAACGGCATGAGGTTAAAGTCTATTTAATTGATTTGCAGGATAAAATGATATTTTGTTTGTTTATGTGTGCGCTTGTATCAATAAATAAAAAATGCATAGCCAAACGAAACCAAACATTTATATTCACATAGTTTTATTTTTAGATGTAGTGTATAATTGTATTTTCAGTTAACACATTTTTGTTTGTTTCGTATGACAACTACTGGAATCGAATTTGATTGAATCGCAAAAACGGCAAATTGCATAAAAAGAAAAGAAACGGGAAGTACAAAGAATTTAGCAAACTTGCGTAGATTGTGTGTTATGCAGATGCCTTTTCAAAAAATATCGCAGTTAAACTGATAAAGCTAACAACGCCTTTTCTTAGCTTTATCTCGTATGTACAATTTTAAGAACTAGCCTATATGAACAGTCTATTTTCTAGTATATTCGTATATAAGGTTTGATGAGACTTCTTTCACAAGCGTAGTGTTGGTTTTATGTTATACCAGGAACTCAACTGCAGTTTTATTAACGACACGTTTATGAACAATCAAATGGTCCTCGTAAAAATTTATTGAAGGACATAAAAGCATGCACGACCACTTGACGAATATAGCCGCAGTTGTGGTGCGTTTTCAGGCGTCTTACTATTCCCACCGCCCCGATTTGTTTAAAACTCCATTTTATGAGGGATATCCCAATTGTATTTATTTGGAACTCGTAGAAAATAGGACTTCAGTGCGTAAAAGCAACCCTCGAGACAACACAAGTGCTCTATATTTGTCGAAATTATTCCATTGGGTCCTTTCCAATTATATAGAATTAATAGTGAAACTGAGAAAGAAATATACAACGGTTTCTTTTCTTCTTTTTTTTTACTGTTTTAATAAATAACATTGTGCAGTGAGGGATGCGCACAAGACTAGCCACAGCACAGTAGCATGCTCTCGACAGAGATTGATTACACCAACAAATAGTGCCCTTTTTAAGACCGTTAACACACACACACTGCTGCTTCGCGAGGCTACAAATAACTATTCAATTAATCGGTTGCATCACAATATACTAGAACTCACCATCTTCGTATATTTAGGTTGGATTAAGAAAGACAACATTAGTATTCTCCAACCTACTGCAAGCTCGAAGTGCATAGCTGTTCCAGGAGAACGCGCGCATTGATCTGCTGTGCAGTTTTTCTGGGGGTAAATGCAATCACGTGTTCCATAGGCGTCCAATCCCAGCTGGGGAAGCTTTCTGAAATAATTACCTGTCTTGATTGTTCTACGGTCAGATAAAAAAGTACACATACACTCCATATAATAATCGGATGCATGTAAAAGAGAAGGGAAACATCGCCATGTCGGCTACGGGTCCCATAAGTAATTATTATGTGGATTCCTTGATCAACCATGAGAGCGAGGATGTTCTGGCGAGTCGTTTCACAGCCGCTGGTCCGATATCTTCCAGCTCACGCCCGACGCCCCTGGTACCGGAATGCGCGGATTACCCGTCTTGCAGCTTTGCCCCGAAACCACCAGTCTTTACTACCTCGTGGGCCCCTGTTCACTCCCAGTCGTCAGTGGTTTACCATCCATACACTCACCAACCTCACCTAGGCACAGACTCAAGGTACGTTCGCTCTTGGCTGGAGCCTATCCCCGGTACCGTGTCTTTTCCAGGATACGCAGGGAATAGCAGGCACTACGGGCTGAAGCCCGACACCTTCCAGGATCCCCGCGCTGGAGACTGTTTGGGCTCAAACGGACGCACTTACACGGATTATCTCTACTGCTCCGCCGTCGACATTCGAGAAAAGCAGCCAAACACACCATCGCCTGAGACGGAAAGTCTGTCTTCCGGGAAGCACAAAGACGACAAGGCTGAATTAGACCCAAGTAAGTTAGAGCTATTCTTGTTTACAACCGAGAATGGGATGCTTCCCAGTTTATTGCGTTCGCTTGGTGGTTGGCTGTTGTCCGTCGTAAAACCAAGTTCTATACCCTTTCATCCTCTGTGCTGTTGTCGGCCGACTCAAGTCTGCTTTGGGGCTATCCATTGATGACAAACGCCATAGGATTGGGTTGTAAAACGGGTTGTGAGCTATAAAAATCGTCTCCTAAAAAGCCAAGTCTGGCAAAGAAGGTTGCATGTGATGTTTACAGATAGCCGTACCATTACCATTATTTTTTGTACGATAGAAGTATATCACTGTGCTTTATTTAATGTGCAAATTTATACATTCAGCCTGCCGTTGGCTCAGTTAGCACAAAGCGTTTGTAAAGCGAGGACGCGTATTAACATTTCACATTAGGTATTTACATAGCTAATTTGGGGTTTCAAGTGTGATCTATTTTATTACAGCTAACCTATAAATACTAAATTACTTTTAAATTATAGGCTACTTGTCCTGTACTGTATTACAACATAACTACTGAACTGTCAAATTAGAGTTGTTGTTTTGATCTGTTCAATTAAATATAATTTACATATAAATGAAACATCGCATTTAGATTAAGAATCAGCACGTGGAATGTTCGCAGTGCATTCACTGCATAGCAGAACTTTGAGCGTAGACTTGTGAAGGCTTGAGTCACAAGCCTTTGCTTTTTTTATGGGCCTATAAAGCAAATAGGTACATTCACCAGTTTACAGCGCCATTTCTCTAAGAGTTTGCAAAGCTATTTAAAAAAAGACAGAGATAGGGAGCTCCTGTTAAATTACCTGGTGTTTGTACGCATTAAGCCTGAACATTTAATTGAAGACTAATCAAAAAAAAAAAGTGTTGCTAGGTGCTACAGTATAAATTAAAATATATTTATATTTATGCAGCTTCATGCACATGGCTGTCTTAAGCATGAAAGAAAAAAAAAAACTTGGATCTACAATCCGGCAAAATGCTACAGTCGTCTATTTTGGATAGCGTGTTTTGTTTACAGCAGCACCTAATCAGACTTTTTATACATTGTTTTCCAGATAATCCTGTGGCAAACTGGATCCATGCGCGCTCAACTCGAAAGAAGCGTTGTCCATACACCAAGTATCAAACACTCGAACTCGAAAAGGAATTTTTATTCAATATGTACCTCACAAGAGACCGGCGATATGAGGTAGCAAGGGTGCTGAACCTGACGGAGCGACAAGTCAAAATCTGGTTCCAGAACCGACGGATGAAGATGAAGAAAATGAACAAAGAAAAAAACGACAGTAAAGAACAATAGACCAAAAGTCACTCATCAAAGACTGAAGGAAGATCATCATTAGTATCGTTATGAGTCTTAACATTTGCACCTCCGGGCCATAACAGAGAAAACGAAAAGGCTTTCCTTATGGATGTCCTTCAAAACCTGATTATATAAGTATGAGTTAATGTAAGTGTAATTTTACCATCCTGACATAAGTCATATTAATACGTAGATTGGATTTACATAACATTTCTTTACTCACAAATACAAAAGTGGACTCTGCAGAGAGGCTGCCCCGAAGATTCAGAGAGAAAATACTTGAACTACTTTATTTTCAAATTCCTAATTTATGCTCTCTACGTGGTTGTTTCTTTTCTGTGCTTCCATTATTCGTAGGAGGTGTGAAAGCCGAGTATTTTATAAAGAATAACAGTTCTGTAGTTTAAAAAAAATATATATATACGTGTTTGCGTCGATGTGCTTAGTTTGTTTCTGGTGTACCTGTTTGTGTATTTTACATTCTTTAAACTGTAAATGAGTTCCATCATAGATTGTAGATATATCCAAATATATACAACCATGTTAATATGACTTTTGTGTCTCATTCCATTTATTTGACCGCACAAGGAAGGCATGCAGTTTTCAAGAACGAGCACAGAGCATAGAGTTTGGCCTACACAAACAATGCTCTCATGTGGAAAGTATCGAGGTTGGAGTAAGTGCACAATGGCAAGGCCATTGTAAAGAGGTTGTTAGTGTGACCGTCGAAATATCAAATTTGCACATCCCACAAAGATCAAATACCGAAACGCCTGTGGTAGCCTCATCTACTCACGTGCCTTATTTACTGACATATTTTGGTATTTAATTTTAAGCCAGTTTCCAAGCACTTTTTAAAATTCGATTTTATTTCATTCTGGGATTTAAATTAAACACATGAATGGATAATTATTATTGTAGTTTTATGTGCATCAATATGACAACTTTTACGAAATGAAAAGAAAAGTAGCCAGTAAACCGCTTTTTATATCTGTGGTACCGGTATGTCAGAGCAACAAATTGCATAAATGTTTTACAGGAATGACAACAACCTTGAGCAAATTAATAAATCAAAATCTAACTACAACAATAATGGCTTGCTTTAATTAGACCGAGGGCTTAGTAAAAATAAAAAAAAAGGTTTGAAGGCCATCCGCGTTGTTGGTGTTTGAACTTAAATAATTTTAACGTTTGTTGTCATTTTTTTTTTTTTCATTTACGTTCAAGTCACCATTTTTATGTTACGGTTACTGCAATATGCGTAATTGTAAAATCGTCTTCGTACTTGTATTTTGCACGTACTTGTATAAGAGTAGCAGCTGGGGTACAGATATAATTAAAGTTCATATGTTTAGCACTAGCCTTACGCTGGGTTGAAATTGCCTTTTTGTGGGCCTAGACAATACGAACAGGATGCGGCTATTTCAAAGCCCGATCGACCACGTTTCCGCTCCAGAACAAAAAATGCTAGTTTTACAACCCTGTTGGAGCTTGGTGTTGTTTGTCTCAGATGCAGACGAACAAAGCCAACCTGGCTAACTGGCTAGACGTCTGGGCTAAATTACTTTATGGTTTAATGGACGTTGGTGGTGGAACTCTCAAAGAGCTCTGCAAAGCCATTTAGTCCTTTGGGCTAACTCCAGGCAAAAGTAATCTACCAACACCACAAGATCCATTTAGAAGTCACTCCAAGACTAAAACGAGGTTAACCCGAAAAACTTAACACATGCTTGTAAAGCTAATTTACAGTGTCCATTCTGGCGCTGCAACCTTCTTGGTGTTTGGACTTAAATTATTTTAAAGTCTGTTTTTTTTTTCATTTATGACTAAACTGTTCAAGTCACCACTCTTATCTTACAGTGAATCATGTATTCGGTATTGCTAAAAGTGTTGTGTGTTCACAGTCTAAAATTTCCTGTTACGGTGCATTCAAATAGGCTTTCTGTCATTGTCCTAATTTATTTGGATAACTGTTTGTTTTGTGGTATGAATTGTGTGGCCTTGGCCTCCAGTCAATGATCGTTTGTAAAAGTTACCCGCAAGCACACTAGATGGCGCTATTGACTCACAGTTAGCGCATTTTGGGCCACTAAAGCCTGGGAGTGTGCTGCAAGAATAGTGCTGAAAAAATGGCCTTCTCCGTTATTAATCACAATTTTGGCTTTGAAAAAACAAATGTCGACACGCAAAAGTAATAAACTTTGGGGTCACACCATCTTTATCATATTCTTGAAACAATTGCTAGGTTTATTATTTTTTAATGTAGTTTTTTTGTCTCGAATGTTGATGCTGTGATGCTTTGCACACTCCTCCGTCTTTCCTTTGTTTTGTTAAAATCCGAAGATGCTTTCAGAAAGCACCGTGTCGGTTTTAATGCTTCGGTAGCCTATTATAGTTGACATAGTTTATTGAAAGCGCTGGGAAATGGAACCATTTCAATCTCATACGAGATCTTGGTTACAAATGTCGCTTTTTATTTATCTAGTATGCTTTTTATTTGTATACTACTTATTTTGGAAACAGTTTTTATTTTTTTAAAAGCAAGTTAGTCTGTGCCACTTGTTTGAATAGCGTACAGCATTTCCATATTTGATGTTTTAAAGATGACAGATTTTCAATCAATTGTCCCTTTTAGACAACAATGTGATATTTAAATTGTTTTTTAAAATCTAATAATAATAATAATAACATCGATTATTAAAATTATGGTATAAACTGTATTGTTTTTCAAATAAATATTTTTAAATAAAATTATTTACCCAGTTACTATTTAATTACTTTTTTTTTTTTCGTTGCAAAAAAACTAATACTCCATGGAAGCTATGTTGCTGTAGCTGAGACAATGACCCAGAATCTGCATCTTTATAGACTGTGAGATGTCAATAAATTTCCTGTGTGTGCCTTTCTCGTTTAACAACGAAGTGTAAAAATTGTCAAGTAACGACACAAAACCACATGCTCATATTTTGGGAAGGACTTTAAATGAGCAAAGCTGAAATAAACAACGCGCCATTAATGTGTCTAGTAAAATAACGAGGCATCTATTGCGCAATTTTATTGTGTCAGTGCGGCAGATTTACAACTTTTTAGTGTGGTTTAGGAGGGCCAAGAGAGGCTTGCGTGTTCAGCTTTTCTCTGTGTGTGTGTTAGCAGTCTAACACAAATAATCAAAGTAGGCGTCACAATTAATTGTCACAACTTTAATAATAGCAGCATCAGTAGCGGTAGCAATAATAAATAATAATATTAATTAACAATAGGCTTCCATTTGTATTATTATTGTAATTCGTGTTTTGTTAGGTGGTATGCTGTGTCCATCGCTGAAGCAGTTTCTTCGTAATGTTCGTAAACTTGAGTAATGTTGACCCTGTGGGTTATGGCTCGATACACAACCTTATAAACCCTTTAGAATGGATGTGTAATAGTGGACGCGTATATGGTCTTTTAAAAGAAAATGATACCTAGTTATATCATAAATGAAATACCAGATAAATTGTTTCAACGTGACCGCAGGTCTAAAATGACCGGCAGGACCAGTATGAAGCCGCAGTAACCTGCGGTTATGTTCTTACGCAGACATTAAAAACTTAAATGATTGTTTCATTTAATACGTGCAGCCGATATTATTCATAGATAATAAAAAAAAAAACACAGACAACTGTGTTCCCCCCTTCAAGGTAGACGCCTGTGGACGCTCTGGAAAGATGAGGAGCCAAAGGGTGGGGTGTAGCGGACAAGGGGTGGGGGGGTCTCATTGTAGTGGGGGTGGCTGGTGGGAGGCAAAAAAAAAAAGTACGAGCTTGTGACTGAGCCGTCGGAGCTAGCCAGCTTTAACCTTAACACACATCCACCGTGCACGCCATGATTTGAGGCTGCAAAAGGAAAAGGCTGGCGATAGGAAGAGAGAGAGAGAGAGACTAAGCGAGTGGAGCTGAAGTGGGAGCTGCCTCAGATTGTCCGAAGGGGCAGCATTTCTCCATCTAGTTCCGGTTGCTCTGTCTGCGTTGCATGCCATTTGGAACTGCAACAATAGGTTGCCACCATCTAGAGAGGGGAATTTATTTTTGTTTTTCAAACAGACTGACTCTTTTTAATGCTAGATAAACATGAGCTCTTATTTTGTTAACCCTCTTTTTTCCAAGTACAAAGGCGGTGAAACATTAGAGCCAACTTACTACGATTGCAGGTTTCCACAGAGCGTTGCCCGAAGCCACACGCTTGTGTACGGACATGGAGCAGCTGCGCCGGGGTTTCAACACCCGTCGCATCACGTACAGGACTTTTTCCATCACGGAACCACAGGTATCTCCAACCCCGGCTACCAACAGAACCCTTGTGCATTGGCATGTCACGGAGACGCTACGAAATTTTATGGATATGAAGCTCTTCCGAGGCAACCGCTTTATGGTACCCAGCAAGAGGCCAGCTTAGCGCAATACCCAGACTGTAAATCGTCCAATAGCACTAACCCTGGAGAAGGACAAGGCCACTTAAGTCAGAACTCCTCTCCGAGCCTCATGTTCCCATGGATGCGGCCTCACGGTTAGAGCTCTTACTATTTCACATTCTGTTCATTTACTGTGTCTGTGTGACTGCGTCAGTGTGTCAAGAACCGTATTCTTGTGTAGCGTTCAGTGTTCATAAACAGAGACCTTTACACAAGTGGGTTATGCTTTTCAGGTTGCGAAACCGAAAACTTAATAATAGATATTGTCGATTTGTTTACCCCACTGGACCATCATTGAACATTTGTAAAAACGAATGTATTGGTGTAATTGTTGGCTAGATTGTGTAGACACAGAGCTGACGTTATCCAAACTCAGAATTTGAAATGATCACGCATTTTTTCCCTCCTTATTTTATCGAATTTGTTAACGACTAAAAGGAAAGTGGTTTGTGACTGTAATGTGTAGCGTTGTAAACAGTAATGGGAAAAAAGTTCATTTAAATTGACATTGTTCGACTGTTTCCCTTGGTCTGCGTTTCTTTCTTGTAGAGTGAAAAAAAAACGAGAAGAAAAAATCTAAAATAAAAAACATACTGCTGATCAAATTTTATTCGAAAACTTTAACACCTACTAAAGTCAGGTGTATTCGAGTCTCATTGAGAATTAGCCTACTTTTGTTTAAAGCAAACTCGTAATGAACCTGAATTAGTAAATAAATGTGTTCCATCTATTTATTTAGTTTGAGTGACGGGTACTACGAAAACCTATGTGTGTGTTTGTCTGTCTGTCTGTGACTGTGTCTGTGTTTGTTTGTGTGTGTGTCTGTGAGTGAGTGTGTGAATGTGTGTGTGTGTCGCGAGTGCGCACACGCGCACGCCTGCTATCGCGCCAGGTTAAGTGAAATTCTGTGCATTACTGATCTGAAATAAAGATGATGTCTAATTCAATTATAGAAAGGGCGCATTTCTAACAGGAAAGTCACTGTATAGAAGCATATTGGATGTATCTCATAGATAGTGTCTGCCCACAACTGAGATATTTGAATATGTGCTGGTGCAAATCGTACTATAAGGTACACTGTGACTCAAACAAATTACTATTTTGATCCAGTATTTTAATGTGTAATGAGTTGAGGTGGGTGAGTGTGTATTTTTTCACAGTTCGAAAGAGAAAATCTAACCTTAACAATTCTAATATATCCAAATTATAAATTATTTTGTTTGCACATGTAAATAGACGTAGCTAGTATGTTTTTTTTTTGTAACTGCATCCCGGAATACACAAATGGAAAGAGAAAAAGGCATTGAAGACATGTAATTGACAGATATTTTTGTTTCACTCCAAAGCTCCTGGGAGACGCAATGGAAGGCAGACATACAGCCGTTACCAGACTCTTGAGCTGGAGAAAGAGTTCCTCTTCAACCCATACCTCACACGCAAGCGCCGCATTGAAGTGTCCCACGCGCTGAGCTTAACTGAACGGCAGGTGAAGATCTGGTTTCAGAATCGCCGAATGAAGTGGAAAAAGGAAAATAACAAAGACAAATTTCCGGGCCAGAGAGGAGAGGCTGAGGCTGAGGCAGAGGCCGAAGAAGAGGGCAACGAGGACGGTGAGGTGGAGGAAGGAGAAGACAAGGAAACGGAAGAGAAAGAGGAAAGCAAGGAGTGATTTTATGGTCTTTTTTATGGTTATATGGCAGATATTGAAGAGGTCTCGCGAATGGGCAATGAAAGAGAAGACGCGCCAATTTTATTACAAACAGTTGGGTCAAAAAGTGAGAAAAACCCCCTCTATACAAAAGTACCCTAAAACCTGCCCAAAGAAAAAAAAGCGTTTTTTTACCAACACACGAGGACTTTTACCATTAGTGAAAAGTGGATCTGTGTTTTTGACAAATTAGTCAAACAGACAGACTAACAGCAACACAATAACCCATCGTTTTATTAGGGAAATGTAAGCAGCATGAGAAGCATTTAACGGAATTAAACATTTATTTCATACTTGATGAGGATATTTGTTGGGGGGTGGGGGGTAAAATTGACCAAGATGCAACCAATTGAAATACTGAAATAATTGCATCAGCTTGTCACTTTTAAGAACGATTGGTCTTGTATATAAAATCAGGCCACAACATGCTGACATTGCGAATTACAAATTGGCAGAAGAAAAGATTATGTGTTCGGTGTAACATTATTTCTGCAATCCGAATATGGCAATATTGCATTAGTGCCATGTGTATGGAGAAAGGGGATGGCAAGTGTAGAAAATGCATTCTGTATTACATACTTTATCGATTACTTAACTGTTCTTTATTGTTATTCTATGTGAGTGGGCGAGGTTACAGTTTGTATTTTTTCGATTATGTTATCGGACTCACTAGAGATTGCAATCGTTTGAAAATCTCGAAAGAAGCTACCTAATCATGGGAAATTTGCAATATACATTTCTACCTAGAGATTTCATAGACTCTTGTTTTGTAGTATATTAAACATAAGTTATGTAATTTACCCTTTAAACACTTATGATTATCGAGCTCTTCGAAGTCTTCGAAAGACATGAACAGCTCGAAGCCAATCTTAACTATTTTAAAAAAGATTGTACGGCACTACCTAAAAACAAAGTTTTGCTAGCAAGAATGAATTATTAATTTATTCTACGTGCTGCTTTGTTGAAAATATTTAGACGTTTCCCCCAACAACTTAAACTGCCTATAGAAAATGCACATTGTGTGTAGATGAATAAACACGCTAATTACTACCCTACCTTACCTAAGGAAAGAGAGTCATTTATCGTGCTGGTGTTATAGCGTAGATTTTGAATTGCACTGAGTATAACCTTCATGTACGTCTTGTAATATCTTGCTGTTATCAATATGCTCGTTTTACTTGTGTTCCTCGTGTGAATATAGACAAATTCGTGTGTGTCCACGCCATTGTTGTTGAAATCAACAGAAGAATAAACAAGATGGCTCATTCTCTCACGTCTCTTTTTTTGTTGCTTGAATCCACTTGTTGACAAGACACTGAAGTTACAAAGTACCCCGAACTGCTTATTTTTTCGTTTAAATGAATGTTAAACAGGACGACTTGAAATATTTTTGAAGTATAGCCTATGTTCCATGTCTGTGTAGTGGCAGAAATGGCAAAAGCAGCCAACAATAATTAAACATTATGATGTTTTTATCATTTAAATCTACGCTGGGCATAGAATAGACCTATCATTTGTACTAACGTGTGTTAATACTACACTTCAAGCTTTAAGGGTTTGTCTCCACATCACAAAAAAAACCAAAAAAACAATGCAACTACAAATAGTCATCTGCTATTGTTAGGGTATCAATGGTTGACTTTTTAATTCCCCGTTTATTAAGAAATATTATTAGCTCAATACAAATTGCTTGATCAAGTACAGTAAGACTAAATGCATCATTTAAATCGGATGGAATCGTGTAGAAATTATACTTTTGCCATGCAGTTTGGGTTTTGAATACTTAGCACACAAAATGTTACCATAATCATGCAATTATTTAGTTTGACTTATTTTATAGAAGTCACGCGACAACGTATATTTATCAAAATACTTCACGTCAGTGCCTGTGAGAGTTTCAAATAATGGCAAATTTAAAAAGTAATATAAATTGTGAATAATCTTTTGGTAAGTGTGCTTTGGATTCTGTTGTAAGAGGTTTACTCAACAGCATTAGGAAACATATGAGCGGACAGGTCGCAGGTCTCGGCCTTGTCAGGAGACATTGAAGGCATCTCATTGTTCCTCACCTGTGCTGGTCTTCTATAACGATAACTGATGAATGTAACTAAAATCGTGTAAATATTGGCTACTCTTTTTACATGTTTACTATTTTTAGTTTTCTCTGGTTCAGCATACTGACCAAACTTATCCAACAAAACGTAAACCTTCCGTCCCATGGCGGTGGCACGTTTACACACTACTTATATACAAAAACGCAGAACTTAAATACCTATTTAGCTACTGAGGGCGCTTTCTAGAGGAGAGATGAGCTAGGATATTGTCAATGTCCGTATCTGTATTATTAAAAAACGAGAGGACTCACAAGCAATATTTACATTTGCCTAACATGGCATTTATTTATAAGACAACAAAAATATGACAGAATGGGAACATGAGGTTTCCAATTAGTAGCATGCTTTTAATCCACGTTAATGATAATTTTTTGACATTTAAATGTTCATAAAAGTATACAAATATTCCTGGTTTGACCTACTTTACGCGCGAGTGTTGAAACGTGTTGTCTCTTTTACAACTTTTAATGGCAGGTCATAACAGTAGTCTAGTGCCCAATAAAGCAGCCGCAATTAGGCCAATCACAAAGACGAGGGTAATATAAACATATATGGATGTAATAACAGAATATCAGAATTTACTTTTAATGCCAGTGAGATTTAGTGGGTATTATATCCAAATAGCTTGCAACGTGCCAGAGCACCGCCACGTAAGGTACTCAAATGTGATATATTACAAACGAATATTACAATTCTGAATCAAAATATTAATCGATTCGAATGGTTAAAGTCTAGATAAAGGCATGTGCTTAAAATCTCGATATAAGTCACACCTGCATATACTGATACTTTCAATGTCTCATTGTCTTTCACAGGGTCTTTCACAAAGACCTTGCACTTTTTCTTGGATTTGCATGAATTCAACAATCTAATAAGATACTGATAGTGATAATTAACGTACGCTGTATGTA
>JAUMHQ010000089.1:17346077-17392142 GCA_032361165.1 Enteromius paludinosus | reverse complement strand
GCTACTTTAAAGAGCTATTTCTACCTCATTTAATCCATAACATGAGTTTAAATGGTAACAAAATTAATGTATTTGGGTTGATTCATTTATTTTTTTACTTAAAACCAATTAACGATCCATTTTCAGTGTAATTGTTCATTTCACTCTCCTTTTGTTGTTCTGGTGTTGGATGGTCCCCTGTCGTAAAAAAAGATATTTTTAGTTAAGGCATAGACCTTTTCAGGAAGTTCCTGTGGTAGTGACAATTGTAGTGGTCATTGTCCATCCGCCTTGCCTTTGTATTGCACTGCTGTTACATTCCAAACAAGGGCTTTACTATACCTGCAGTAAACTTTATTGGTGGTGTAAACCCGACAGTGTCGCATCCGGGCAGACGTTTTTGCCTTTTGATTTCTGTGCAGTGCAGACAGGCTAGAACGAGACACAAGGAAAGCAACGTGGACGTGGGACTGCTTTAAGTGTATGTATGCGTTGGTGCATGTATGTGTTTGCGATGTATTTTATTTATTTATTTAACTTCTATAATAGGGCAAGTTGCTATACGTTGTCATAAGCATATTTACCTCTTTGTGGTTGTTGTGTTATAAAATGAGGAAAATAGAAGTGAAAATTGATTAATTAAAGGGAAATACTTACCCGGCTGTTGGCCATTTTCTCCAGTTAAATAATTGTGCTATTTTTTTTAATGTATTTTCCTAAGTGCTGAATTCGATATTTTGCATAGTGTTCATTTTTGTTATATACAACTAAAAAGATCTAAAGTAAAGTGAAGTAGTGAAAAGAAATTAATTTGAGGAGAAACCTGTATGGCTTACATAGACTTTGTTAACTTTTGTCGATTGGTGTAGTTATGAAATCGTTATTTTAAAGCATATTAATAACACATATAGACCTGGCGTTTAGTTTTGCTTTTGGTTTTGCTCAGTTTCAACTTTTTACCTGCATTATATGTTACAGTTACCCACTTGAAGAATGTTTAAGGCAAAGATCTTTTTTCTAAATGCTATCAACTTGCAATTAATGTTTCTAATACTATTCACTTAACCACTCCAGATGATTTAACGAATTTCGTTTATGGAAAGCAAATGACCAGCATCTATGTTGATAAATAGCGCTAACCACTGACAAATAAGGTAAAGCCTCAGCAAAACAACGTGTTTGCACCATAATTCAATACAGAAGTGTACATTTCTGAACTGAAATTATGGCTAAAAATTGTTAGACATTTCAGTTTCTGAACTGTTACAGTCTTGAACATGTTAATATTATGTTTAAATATAATGCATTCAATTAATGTAACATACCTGAACCTACCTATATCTATCTATTATTTGTATATATAGCCTATATATATATATATGCATTCAATTAATGTAACATACCTGAACCTACCTATATCTATCTATATATATATATATATATATATATATATATATATATATATATATATATATATGTACATACATACATTCAATTAATGTAAAATACCTGAACCTACATATATATAGGTTCAGATATGTTACATTAATTAAACGATAACGATATAGACAGATAGATACATAGATTGATAGATTTGACAAAATTTGAATAACATAGCACTGCTGTATGAAGCAGATGTGTCTATTTTAGCATTAATATCATTATTTTTCATTGCATATATTTGACAGCACAAGAGCTGCCAAACTTTTGTGGTTCTACTGAACACGTCAAAAGTATTTTTGTAAATAAAAAATATTCAAACGAACTCAAAAGTGCAACTATTTTAACTTTATTTTTTTCCTTTACAAGTGCTCCTATACACAACGCATCCAGTTCAGGCTAAATGATAACTTGGTGAAATAACTTTTTGACGTATTAAACGCATCGGTTTGATCAGTATTTTGTTATTATGAATCCTTTTTGCAATTATGTGATATTTTAACTTTATCTTAAACACGTGCCTATTATAAGAACTATCTTTATCCCAGTTATTCTGGGGTGCTTTAATGTGCTCCGAAATGCTACAGACATAAACTCAACCAGCTCTGGGAACGATGAGCCCAAAACAAAATCTCTAAAGGGTCAAATGGGGTAAATAAGGAAACAGCGCCCTGGTTAAAACATTTAAAATGTTTGCTATATTATATTTTAGACGTTTCATTGTTAACAGTAATTCTTTTTTTTTGTTTGTTTTTTTAATAATTTTAGCGAAATGTAGGCTAGCTATTAGTGTACAAGGTAATGGGTATTGCATTTTTATTTTCTCATTAGCAAAATAGGGTTAGTAGAAGTTATTAATACAACTAATAGGCCTACTCTTTTTTTCATTAGAGATTTTTTTTTTGTCAGTATAGTAGTTTCACAATTTTCAGATCTCAAAATATTAATGTTATCAATAAGCTTTAGACTAATAAGTTTTTTTTTCACAATATATGACGAATATAATACTGTGTTATCAGTGCCAGCAGACAATAAAAGGAAAAAGGAAGAAGAAAATGGGAAATGCGATCTTTGAGAGAGGGTGAAACGTAACACATTCCTAGTTGTTTAGAGGGGGAATTTACAGCTAAGTAATAAAAGTTTACGACTGAATACACGCGGTCATTGGTTGCGTCAGACCACGTGGTACTCACTCTATGAACATGAACTTTGTGCTGTTGTCTTCCCCTGGATCTCCCCATCTATCGACTTGCGAGCTCGCGGTGGTGTTGAAATGATCTCAGCACCAGACATTTTTCCCGTTTTCTGTTTACTCACTAGCTCTGGCGGATTTTTAAAACGCTCTATAACACCGTCTTGTCTCGTCTGCTTCATCGCTAGCAATGACTGACTGTCCTCAGACGTCGCCGCCTCCCCAGTCTCCTTTCTACCTATCTCATCCCCTAGAGGGGAAAACAGCCCTGATAGCTGAAGCGTAATGGTTTAGAGACCGTAAATATGATCATTTCTCCTCGAAAGATTGCATTTTTCCTGAGCACAGGAGATTGGGATCCTAGTGCCATTGCCTGGTATGATCTGCTCCTATACACCGCCGAGCGTGCGTCACGCAGACAACAGCGAGCGCTGGTAAGTCAATGATTCTTCGCTCCTTATTGGCTTCTTACAGACCCGCAGCCATAGAATACTTAGATTTCACAGTATTGTATTCGAGTATAAAGAGATGAGAGAAGAGTGGCATGCAATGTATGTTAACGTGCCTATATTGTGGCGTTTCCTTTAATATTGATTGTGAACGCAGTGACAAGTGACTTGTGTTGTTGCTTTCTGAATCCCATTGTTGACTTTTATTTGTCTCGGCGCCAATGAATATAATATTTTTAAGTTAAGTTGTGCAAACGGGTGTGGTTGTGAGCTTTTTTTTAATGCTCAAATATAGGCTTGGGCAGGTTTTGTAATTGATTGTGGTTATTTGATACGGGTGTACTGGATACTTGAGCTTGCATTTGTTTATTCTACATGCCTTAGCCTAATAGCACGGCCTTATAAAAATGTGCAAATGAGATGCATAGAAAACACTGATCAATGACGGGCCTTTTCCCCAAAAAATGTTCAACCCATGTTTTGTGATGTGTCTTGCACTCATAAACTGTTAATTGGGTTTCATTTTAGTCAAATTTATCGTTATGTGTCATTGGGAAATGTTAATTATTTATGAGTGAGATATTAATGGAGGAGATACATTTTGGAAAGACAGGGCAAAAATGTAACTAGCCTCGTTAACTTGTATTTAAACTGATGTATCCCGGTTGTGTCCGAGTAATGACAAAAGTGTGTCAAACGTGCACACAATCATTTTCACTTGATTAACTACACACATGTAAAGCATAAAGGTCTTATGGTACATAGCAAACAACTCATTAAACGATAAAGACGTATCTTAATTTTTACAGAATCAGGATCAACAACCTCTCTCTCTCTCTCTCTCTCTCTCTCCCTCTCTCACGCACACGTGTTCAATCATCCAACACTGTCATTCCTTGAGGACTAAATCAAACAACACTGCCACCTTGTGCCTGCTCCATATGCAAGGCATTATACAGAGCCTAAAGTCAGGAAGAGCAACTGCCCACATAAAATTCTGATCTTAATTTAAAATGTGTTTGCCATTTGCTTTATGCCATTTGCAATGTCTTTAACAGAAATGACTCTATACATTTGTGTCAAAAGCATTGCTTTATTGGCGTTCTCATTATGTAGATTCATAGTAATAAAAAAGCATTTAAAGCATTATTTAAATAATCTATTTATATTTATTATGTGTGCATGGTGGCATTTTAACAATTCATATTAATAATGCATTTATTGTTATTAAATAGTACGAATTCAAAACACAATTACAGAAACACAGTTCACTTTTTATTTAGACTTACACCAACAAAATAACAATATTGACAAACATTAAGCTTTAGATTGAATAGCCAATGAACTATGTAAATATGGGACAGAATATTACTAAAATCCGTTGGTAATAGCTGCGATCTTCCGCCATGGGCCTCTTGAAATCCACACATGAGGCTGGAATTGGAGGAAACAAAGACAAAAAATGTATATCAGCAATAAAACCAGTTATTATGAACATACATCTGCTGCTGGTAAAGATCTTTTCGGTAATGGATTTGTAAAATAGCCTTTTTTATATGTGCTGGGTTTATTTGTAACGTTAGAAGTGTTAAAAACATTGCATTTTATAAAGGAAGTGTGTGTGAACTCATTTCCTCTTTCCAAAGCTTGAGTGGTAATTTCTTAAGGCAGAATGCTTCTGTGTGGGCTCGCATATGGTTCGTCGATGTGCATGTGTGTATTTGTGTGTAAGTGAGAGGCAAAAAACGAGCGAAAGGCGGGGTTGTTCTACTGTGAGTCTCCTCTTTGCCTCGGAATAATGACTGTCTTTTGTTTGCCATTAAAAATGGAGTCTATTTAACTAATCCTTGTGCCTGCACGTATACAAGGTGCATAAGATTTATTCACGTGTGCATTACAGTTATTCTTAAGGTTAATAGCAATGTTCTAAACAGGTTTATGGAATTGACACATTTATTACCATCTGAATGTGATTTTCTGTAAACTTTGAGCCAGTCTCGTGTCTGCCAGCGCTATTGAATTTGAATCATAGAAGGCATAATTCAGAGTTGCCACGAAAATGAAAACAAATTCCAGGCGAACTTTCAATTCCAAACATTTCCTTACAAGAACCGCAGGCCAATGTGAGTTTGCTCTACTTCAAAACATCTTATTCATGGAGGTCATTACGCGGCCACATAATTTCACAGAATTATCTTGTGCTAGTTAAAAACCATAATGCCCCTTCGGGTCGTGTGTTGTTATAAGTGCTTAGCTGCACATGAAGCTCTGTTACAGCTGTCACGTTACTATTATGGATTTTGTTTTTGCATAGATACATCGACATAGATGACAGGCTAGGAAAGTTGGGCTTGGATAAGAAAGACTCATCGTTGGAATTTGCAATTGTGAACATCCGTTACAAATAAATAGGCCAATGATAACATTCATTTAACTCTCGAGAATGTGCAGACTAGGCCATTACCGAGCACAGTTAGGATGTGCATTGCTTGCTTTTTTCCAGATCGTCATATCACGTATATTACGCATTAGAAGCAAGTACGATTTTGGCGCACATTAGTGCGTAGTTTCGTCGAGTGTAAAGAGAATACAGGCCAAACGGGATGTCTATTTATTGCCTCTTCAAACGCTAAAACACAACCGTGCGATTTGTCTTAAGGGCTGCAATAAAACACTTAAAGCTCTTTCTCTCAGTCACATCAACATACCAACTGCAGACTAAGTGTGGTGTGTTTTACTCGCTACTTCATTCACAAGACTGATGCTGTAAAATAGATCACATTATTAAAAATCTCCCCATCAAAGGCTTTCAGTTCAAAGTCGTTGAAGCAATATTGAACATCAAAGAGTCAGATATACGAATACAACTTACACTTAATATCTGATCTTAAGTCCGCCAAACTCGAAGAATATAGTCTGGTCGTTTAATTAAACAATTAAATGCTTTACGAATTGATAACGCTTCTTTAGTTTGCTTTTAGCAGCGTGCTTTCATGCGTCTAAATATTTTTGTGCGTATCAATGGAGTATCGTGCTTGCCTATGAAAATACATTTAAATCAATAATTACAAATAATAATAATAATAATAATAATAATAATAACGTTTATTAGATTTTAAACATTTGAACTGGCAACTGTTCAATTTCCACAGTCTTAAAAAGGCTATGAATCAAATATGGTAAAATGTGAACGCGCGTTTTTCACGCACGAAATATTTTTTATTACACGTGTATATTACTTTTATTAGTTTATTTTCACAGTATACATGGTGTGATATTGTATAAATTAAATTATAGTAATACGTTATATTCCACACTTCCATAATGACTACTAGTCAGTATTTAGTGTATTAATTTTGCCCCCCGTAATTAATTAATTTTATTTTTAATTACTTTTATTGCAACTTTTATTACTTTTATTTTATTGCGGTTAATATTGCGACGGTTAATATTTTTATTATTTATTATTACTATTATTGTTGTTGTTGTTGTTGCAACTACTACTATTAGTATAAACGCCAATGAATTAACTTCGGAAGATATTTAATAATATTCATATGCAGCAGTCATAAACTGATGAAATAGCACTTACCACACCAATGTTAAGATATTCTCCTAGTAGAGATTTGCCTAGAAGAGCTACATTTTGTCGCTCTTAAATTTTGTCCAAAATATGACAAGCCATCAAAAACATTAATCCTTGATATTGATTGATCCCGGTTTTAGGTAGGCTACATTAGGATATAAAGAAATATTGTATGCATTTAATCAGTCGTTAAGCAGATTAGCCTGTTTTATAGCTGCTAAATGCCTTTTCTCACTGTCGGGCTGGAAGTAAATTTTACTGTTCTGTCAATCTCGTGTTTTGCGCACCTCTTTCTAAACCACTGTTTTTGGCCTCACACGTTCCGTCATGTGGCCTGCATTAAGGTCATGGAGCAAACCGTAACCATTAGGTTAAAACTAGTCCTTTTTTCCACCAATGATTCTTTAAGCATGATCACATAAACTGAGCTTTCCAATAATGTAGCTCCAATCATTTAATAAAGCAGAACAGTTATATTTGTATTGTTCAGCGGATCGTTTGCATGAATGATCAGTGTAAGAAATTCTGTAAAAATAAACCTTTATTAATAAGATTAATAGTCAAAAGTACTTAAATTTAGTAAAGATGTTTCATGGTCTTATTGTTATTCATAATTATTCTGCATACTCTTGAAAGTTACATGGTAAAAAAATGAGCAGCTTTCTGTTCACAAGATAAGAGACTCGCTGCACAGCCCCCATACATTCAAAGGGATAATTGCCTCAGAGCTGGAAGTCCTCAGTTGGTTTTGTGACTTTTATGGCACCAAGGCGCGTTTGACGCATTCTTTAGTAAGATGCCCCTTCCCCCCTCCTTACTCAGGTTCTTTTTACCATTGAAATTATCAATACATTACAAATGGGGAAAGGAAAAGAACAGACGTTTCCCCTTCGGCGCAATAAAAGCCCGAGGAAATCGGAGAGAGAAACAAACGTTGTAGGAAAATATCTACTGAAAAACACAACCAATAGTGTAGTCCTTTAACTTGTTGACTGCAGACAATGCCGCGAATATTTCTAATAATATGATATGAAATGTGCATCAGCAGTTTTTTGGAATTAAATAGTGAAATTCGTCTTGAACAAGGGAGAATGAACAATATCTGCGTAGATCAGCCTTGTAGCAATTAGCCCTTGGTCATTTTCTTTTTTAAAACAAAGGGTTCTATTTAGTGGTTAAAATATGAATGACTTGATCCACAGAGTAGTTGTAATTAAGTAATAAAGTTGTTGCGTCGAGAAGAAATATGCTACACATAGTTTTATGATTTGTATTATAATTTTATCACATATAAATATGTACAGCTTGGTATAAGTCAGCGACAACAATCAGCTGTAAAAGTGATCTTACTGGTAATTCATTAAGAAGAAAATGAGCTCGTTGCAAAACGTATGATTATAAGTGTAGATTTGTCTTCGCAATACACGTGGAGAAGCTTTGTACATGCGCGTACAACAGATTAAGTCGGTGATTAATGCATAAAAAGGCATAATTGATTGCTCGTGTGAGTGCCTATTCTGTATTTTTGTGTGTGTTTACTTAAACATTATCAACTGAAGCCACAAGGATAAGAAGCTACAAGCTCGATATTCCTCCGTACACAGCGCATTCAATTGGCTGAAAGTGGTCAGGTGACGCTGTCATATTGTCCTTCCATGAGCCAAGCCTTGGCTATAACACTTGCTTTGCGCGTCTTAACCGGAGACTGGAAATTAATATTATTGAAATCCGTCTGAAGTTCATTTGAAAGAGAGTTAGGAAAGCAGGCGGGAGACGTGTGTATGTGACAGAAGGAAGCAGACCCCAAAGCACAAAGAAAGTGTGAGATTAACAGAGGGGAAATAAGATAGGAGGGTGAGTTGATGAGAGGGCGATAGGAAAGGTATGAATTCGTATTTCGCGAACCCGTCGCTCTCGTGCCATTTATCTGGTGGGCAAGAGGTTTTGCCCAACATGCCACTGAACACGACCACATATGATTCAGTCAGACATTTTTCGTCTTATGGCACCACTATGACCCAAAACCGGATTTATGCGTCCCCTTTCTATTCACCTCAAGATAACGTTGTGTTTGGATCAAGTCGAGGACCGTACGAGTATGGATCTAACGTGTTTCTTCAAGATAAGGACGTGCTTCCCAGTTGCAGGCAAACTAGTATGGGACTCAATGCGCAGAGCCACGTTGCCCAGGAGTACAACCTGGAACAAGCTCGTGCAGGAACACATGAACAGAAAGGGAACAACGTTCAGATCTACCCGTGGATGCAGCGCATGAACTCGCACAGCGGTGAGTTTTTACTGCGACTTGGGACATACCCTGGTGGAATTGGTCTGTTTTACGATACGTCCTATCAACAGAGTAGCTACATTTTATGGCCTCATAAACCACTACTAAATCATCAGACTATAAAAGCCCCCTTTTCCAGAGCGGGGAATCCCATTTGGCTACCTCCTTTAATACTCGAGTGCCAAAATAATTTCAAAAACTTGTGCAATAAGTGTGAGCGCGTTAGAAAAATATACAACAAAAAGTACATTTTGAACCAGTTTAAGAGCATGCACTACTGTGTTAAAATGTAAGCTAGCTCTTCCGCTGTTCTGTTTGAAAAGCAAAACACGATAGCAAAGTTAGTTGAAAGAAATGTTTAAGAAACAATGCATGTTAACGTTTCGTGTTCCTTTGTGACTGCAATATATGTCAAATGCTGCGTAAATACATTATTTTGCCAAATTGTTATATTAGCAACGTTTTAATTTTTATTTATATATTGTTTCAGTAATTCATTAAAGACGCACAAAGCAGATTATTCCACCAGTATTTAAAACGTACGTTTTAAATAGCATGTATAATGAAGAAATTCTGTGTGTGTGTGTGTGTGTTAACTAGCCTATTTAATTTATTTTTTTACTTTGTCCACTACAGGAGTTGGGTACGGGTCAGACAGAAGGAGAGGTCGCCAGATTTACTCCAGATACCAAACCTTGGAACTGGAAAAAGAATTTCACTTCAATCGGTATCTAACCAGACGCAGACGCATCGAGATCGCCAACGCTCTTTGCCTAACCGAGCGTCAAATCAAAATCTGGTTCCAGAATCGGCGCATGAAATGGAAGAAAGAGACCAATCTAACTTCTACTGTACCGGGGAGCGAATCAACGGGTACTCCTCAAGAGACCGAGAAGGAGACCGAGGAGGAAACCGAGGAAGCTAAAAAAAAAGATTAGGAAATCCATTTCTCCTTCTCGAACGCCTGTTAACTGCAACGTAACTACCTAAACTCTGAGAATTTGCAAATATTAATGCATGGACTGTATACTCTGCTATTCCTTTGACTACCCCCTCCTCCTCCTCCGACCTGAATACCATACACAAGCTCTACAACAACCACCATGCCACTAACATTATACACACGTCGAAACAAATGGAGAGATTAAGAGAGAGAAAGATGCACATGTTATCCACATAATGTAATTCACGTCTCTTTGTATTGAAAATAGCTCCTTATTGGTTGCGTGGTGACCATGACACAGATGAACTATTTGTGTGGTTCTAGTATTATCATGTTGCTATAGGCTAGTAGAAATTACATTAGATGAAAATGTATTCGAATTTGATAAGTAGGCAATGTCTCCCCAACTATTCAGCCTCTGAACAGTACCCTAAGCATTCCAGAAGTGAAGGAAACTTCTTATATGCACATTCATTTTTTTGTGGATGCATATTTGTACAATGAAACAAGCACTGACGGGATGAACTATACTACCTAAATCCTTTATGCATTTTTTTTTCTGTTTTCTTTTTTTTCCCCCCTTAATATTGCCTTTGCCCTGTCAGTGTTCTGTTGTTTAAAATGCCGCTGTGTACTGGCGCATTAACTATTGAGCGAACTTCAAAAACATACATTTCATCATACTTGTAGTTGTATGCATATAAACTTGTCTTAAAGTGAGAATCACACTCATATGAAAACAAACATATATCTTGTTACGCAATTATATTGTTTGTGTAAACTGTGTATTATTTAATAAAATTCATGAAAACAAAAAAACTGTATTGTTTTAATTTTGACTCCAGCTTTGCGCTCTTCACGCATCATTAAGGGTTTCAGAACTGAATAAAAATATAAGGCTTTACACACTTTTTCGCTTTAAATAAGTTTTTATTTACATATTTGTGTGGGTTTTTGATTCAAATCCACGTTTACAACAAATTAAATTCAATGTTACATCGGAGTTTGGTTTATTCTGTAATTGCGCTCATTTAACTACAATTCAACTTGTCCAAACTCCAGGTATTTAGTAGAATGATGCACATAATAATTCTTACTATACCTAATGAATAATGTATGTGACGACTCAAGTTTCATTTAAAAAATAAAGCATTATTTCATGACACAGTAACGATGCTTGATTGATGCAACGATCCTTTCTAACCACTTTTGCTTTGCATCTAGTGGCATAAAGCTGAATCAGTTGTTCTGCGATAAATAATCACATGTGGGTTTTGGGATGCCGCCTGCAGCAAATGCACATGTATTGACGCAGTGTATAGTTCTCTTATGATCACGATCCACATAACTTCTAAATTTCTGTAAAAAGTAACATACACGCACACACACACAACACTCAAAAACCCAATACATTTAATGTGAAACTAGAATTAGACACATTTGATGTGTTTGGTGTTTCATACTCCATATTTTTTCATATTGCCTTGTCATTTGATGTGTCATAACATCTTATCGCATGGTATCTTGTCCATCATCTTGTTTGCACAAGTCTGTGTGTGTGTGTGTGAGGCAGCTCTGTCCAGTATTAGACGCCAGATGACGCTCTTGTCTAACGGTCTCGCCCTTTTTAGCCCAGACCCTTACATGATTTCCATACCGAGAAGTTATCGGACACGTTTCCCTGTCTATCAATAACCTCCTGGGGATCAAGCCAATTTATGAGTGGCCAGGAGCTGCACGTGATTCTATTTAAACATTCCATATTTGGGCATTACACGTCGTATCAAGAAAAAAAAGGAAATGATTTCCTCCACCTATAAATCCTGCTCTTTTTTAGGACAAGCCTAACGTCCTCTAGAAATACAAATAAAGCCCAATAAACAAATAAAACTTCTAAACAACTTATGTATACTTTATTAGCCGATTCCGTCTCTGCAGTGAGCGTGTGCTTTTTGTGAGTCTCTTCAAGGTGATATTGTTTTGGAAATAGAATGAGCTCATACGTTGGAAAATCTTTTTCTAAGCAAACGCAAGACGCCTCCTCTTGTAGAATGCACACTTTTGGCAACTATGGAGCTCACTCCGAGTTCCACGAGTCCAATTACGCGTACGAAGGACTTGATCTCGGCGGATCGTTCAGTTCTCAAATCCCCTCCAACTCTTTGAAACGGGAGGCGATAAACACAACCGACCGTGCAAGGAGCAGTGCAGCAGTTCAGCGAACACAGCCCTGTTCAGCTCTGGGCTCTCGTAGCTTTGTAAGCACTCACGGGTACAACCCCCTCAGTCACGGACTGTTGAGCCAAAAAGCCGAGGGGAATATGGAAGTTATGGAGAAGCCCAGCGGCAAGAGCCGCACAGACGATATCAAAATGGAGACTACTTCAGCGATAAAGCAACAAACTAATTCGACTCAGCGTCAGAACCAGTCGCAGCCGCAGATATATCCGTGGATGACAAAGCTACACATGAGCCACGGTAAAGTTACGTTTAAAGTTTGTTTTAGAAGAGAGGAAAACTGCACGCATCTCATCCTCGTCATTGCATCTCCTTCCTACCCTGTTTTGTCGCTCCATATTTTTCCTCTTGAGTTTTATAGGCCAAACGCAGGAAATAATAAAACTAGCGGCCGTAAATTTTATGACAAAGGCATCTATTGCTCGTAAACCTGTCCTGTTACTGTGAAGAGGTGATCTCCGGTCAAATTTATGGAGAAATAATTGGTTAAGAAAAGCAAAAAAAATCATAACATGTAAATTTACGTATTATTGCTTGCTTTAAGAATCAAAGGGAGTTTGCATGTTATTTAAGTGAGGTGGGATTTCAAACAAATCTTTGTATACACATGTATTTTGTTTCCGGTTAGTTGCACTCCTCAATAAAGTAGGCTACGGCAAAACTATTATAGCAATTTGCATTCTCTAAATAGTAAGGCATTGCAATCGCAGTGTCGTCTTTGCTCAGATTTTTTAACAATGCTCGTGGCCTTCTCACAGTTATGATTGTTTCATTACGTTTGTGTTTTTCCTGTGCATGACACTTTCTTATTTCAGAATAAATAAATATTAGCGTCATACCACCTGTCCACTGTTTTCATTTTGGATTTCATAATGCTTGATGTTTTCATATTACATTCTATGGACTGTGTTTGGTGGCCACTTCATCAATGATTATGAAAATTAATTTTATTATGATATGCATGAGGACGACAGTAGATCAAAATTTGACAAATAGGTAACCCAATATCTTTCTGATGCCACCTCAGAATCTGATGGTAAAAGGTCACGAACCAGTTACACCCGGTACCAGACTCTGGAGTTGGAGAAAGAGTTCCATTTCAACCGATACCTCACACGTCGCAGACGTATCGAGATTGCCAATAACCTCTGCTTGAACGAACGCCAAATTAAAATTTGGTTCCAGAACCGTCGCATGAAGTGGAAGAAGGACTCAAAGTTGAAAGTGAAAGGAGGACTATAATAAAGTGGGGTACGGATTCAGCTTGAAAATAAAGGCAGTGTTACGGTGTACTGAAACAAACGATTGAAAATAGATTTTCTTGTTGACAACAGTTGATGTCTTTCATTTGTCTACAGTATCATGTTGTTATGTGAATATGTCCATATTTTCAATATTTATTAATAGTGCTCCCTCCCCAGAGTGCGGGAGGGGCTTGTTTGAATAATGTATGAGCTTAAACTTTATTTGAATATGCTTTACTAAAATCACTTGTGTCAATAACATACATAATATACCAAGGCCTGCATCCAGTTCCGTTGACTTAAATGTAAGTGCAAAAAATGTGGTGCTTTGCTTGAACATTCATCAATCTGCCCATTGCATTTTGCCTTTTGATGGGACTTGTCTTTTTGTCCATTGTACTTTCTGTCGTGAATACATTTATACAACTATAATATCCACACAAGGATGGTAAACCGCACGCCATGATGATAATGCAACAACTGTAGTGTCATATTAATCGCTGTGTATCATGTTGTCTGTCAGCCAGCAGCCAAATGGTAATTTTCTCTTGACGATATGTCTGTTTAAATACTGTGCATTCAGAGCATTTAACTGGCTATGTTTTGGGTGGCTATTTTTTTCAGGCAGGTACCTTGACTTTTATTTCTATACACACTATCTACACTTGATGAGCATATATAGGACATCCTATAACGCCTGCAAGGAGTGGCTTACTGATACATATCATACCAAACAAGCTACACGACCTACTTTTGTGTAAATCGCATTTGTTCTATGATCCATTATTTCTGTTATTCCAGCCGTTTGTTTTCGAAGTTTCACTGCAAAGCCACATCGATAATTTTCCAGTCGGTAATGTATTATCACATTAATAAGATTAAATTGTCAATAGTGGCAACATATCAGAAAGTTTCCTCAGTTCTGGGTTAAAAGCCATCTGTGTTCAATAAAACGTCCAGTGTGATATCATTGTAAATAAACTTGATTAACCGTAAAAAATATACTATTGTTAACATTTTTTTTGTCTGTTGAAGCAACAGGAAAAAAAAAAAAAGAGTATTTCCTTGCACAATACATTTTGCACACAAGGCCTGTTTGATAAATAGTGCACAGTTAAGAGAGGAATCGTTCTGCGCGAATTTAATATGATTTTGATAAATATTCGTGCGCACATCGAGGACTAAGTCTGAATGTGTATACTTCCCCTGATGAGGCAAGATTGAACTTTAACGCTCTGGTCACTTATTTACAGTAGCCCTTAAACGGAGGCACATAAAACTTTATGACCCCAATAAACTTTTACAGCACTTCCTCTCACCCATCAGACACTGACAACTGTTTCCTTTTTTAACAGATCGGCGGAAGTTTACACAAACATTTCAAAGTGACGTTATTTTTACTTATTTTTTTACACAGAACTCACAATAAGATATTTACACGCCTAATCAAAGACCGCCCAACTAAATTATGAACACGCGAGTTATTTTTCGAAAAAGCATTTGCAGTATGATACAACAGCGTTATTAATCGTCCATCGTGTGAAGCACATAATTAAAGACGTTAGGAGTGAATTGCTCATGCTACTACATTATTGTTGAAATTTGTCATTTAGATAATGAGACATGATGTCAGTCACCCTATGCGCCGAAATCATGTAACCCAGGCCAGTGTCAAACAAAGGACACGACACAAGAGCGTTGCCCGTGTGTATAAAATGCTAATTTTCGACTGGCTCGTTCTACACTCAAGCACCTTTCCTGTTTGTTTGACATATTTTAGCTTTTAATTCGTGCCTTCTCCACACTCGATGTAGTTATATCAAATGTAACGGAACATTTTAATCTCTATATTTCTAAAGACTATGTATGACCACACATACACACTAATCTGCAAATTCAAACAGGCAGCTAGTCAATTTATACTACTATTTCAAAAGTGCTTTTATTTTAGAATCGTCTCACTCACCTATATTGGAGATTCAATGTAAATTTCCACGCTTCTTTCAATTTCTACACTCGCTTTCTTGACCGGAAGGGCCACATTGCGAGTTACTGTGGTTACTATGTTGCTTTTTACACAAACCCCTCTTTTTTTAGCTCTCTTGCCACGTATTTTGAAGTTTTGAGGGTTATTTATGCCAATTGCCCAAAGCAGGACCAGTGAGTGGTGCAGGAAGAGCACGTGGGGTCATTAAAGTGGGTTTTATGGCCTGCAAGACCTGACAAACCCTCAATATATTTACATCATATATAATGTTAACTGTCCGTAATCGCAGCTGTTGGCTAGTCTTATCTCTGAGAGAACGGCTTAGAGCCTGTTAGTGTGGGTTACTCGCGCCAGGGTCCGCAGAAGTTCGACTCTTCCAAATGGATCCCAGGCGGTTGCAGTAAGTTAATAATCTTGTTTTCCTCTATTTAATTAAATATGTACTTTCCTCCGCAACACCCCTCGGGAATTAATCAAGAATGTAATTCAATAGTTCACGGAGAAATTGTGTCAAGTGATGCGCAAAAGTGTCCTCATCTGTTCAGTTTTGATCAATTTCAGAGGTCTAGAGTGTACGTTTGTGCATTTGTATATTACTGTTAATTTGGCATTGATGAAGAATTATTGTTCTGGCAAGAGCTTCAAATCTAATTCTGTATAGCATGATTCTTGTGTACTCGCAAAAAACATCTTAAAAGCATTGCACATGTGTAAAAAGCTTTGCCTTGGATCGTGATTTATATGCACCTGAATATTTGCGATCTGGTATCACAGAATGTGCGTATATAAAAATGCCCCACTTTAGTACACCGAGAAGTGCTCAGTTTGTGCCCAGGATGCGTGTGTTGTGTTAAAAGTGAAGGTGAAGGACTGTGGAAAGCTAAGTGATCTTGTATTGGTTTGCAGATGAGAGCGCAGAACATAGATCTTTAGATCGGACATAATGTGAGGTCATGTGCAGGGCAGAGAAGATGTGGTGTTGTGTGGTGGGGTCATGTACAGGGCAGCGAGGATGGTGAGGATCGTGAGTCACACGATTCACCAAACCAAACCATATATATATATATAACTGAAATGAGCCTAGATGGTTCAAAGGTACATGAGAAAGTATATTTTATACAAGGCATATGATTTTTTTTTTTTTTTTTTACCACTGTTATTTGTCGGTTTTCAACACCGGATATTCAGTGGTCTTTATTTGACAGATGAGGCTCCACTTGACCATTATAATCATGGTATGAAAAGTTTAAGCCATATCTTACTTTATGATGTTGTGCTTGGAAACAGAAGTAGTCAGACTGCTCTGTTCATCCACAATGTTCTCTTTAATCTGTGCACTGTGATCTTTGCTGAGAGGAAACTCCACTGCCAGCTCCATACTGCTGTTTCTATTCTGTGGAGGCCTGTGATATATTTTGAGAACTTAATTTAAATAAAAAGAACCAATGCCTCAGTTTTGGCTTCATGAACTAATTCAGACTATTTTGCTGCAGGGTTATAAATGTGCAATGCAATATACAATATAATACAAACAAACAATAAATATGTTTAAGGTTTAAGAAAAGGACATCTGAGTTCTGTTTAATGAAGGTCTGACAAATACAGCCATGCAGTTCAGAAAAGAAAAAAAATGTTATGAGGCAGCTTTAATCACAAACTTTTAATCAAAAAACAAAAACATGGATCGCAACTTTAAGTCCTCTCATTTGATGTCTTTTACAATTTCAGGTCAGTTTACTTCGTTTCACACATTAAAGAAAAACAGAGGCATTATTTATGGTATGATAATAGTCAGATTTGCAAATATTTCACAAAATGCACAGATTTAATTTCAGTCACTGACTGCATTCTGTGGACTCCAAACATAGAAAACAATAGAGTGTAAAGACCAGACCCAGCTCTGTCTTGCAAGGCTGTGTCTGGTTGTAAATACTGCTGAGTTGTAAATTCCATAGCTTGCCAAAGTTCTTTCCTCCAGGCTCACAGAAATGCCATTTTGTTTTGTGTATGGGTGTGTGTGTTTAGTTTAAACACACACACTCACCCCTTTCATTAAAAGCAGTAGGAGGGGTTTTAGCCAATATCAAGTGTCATTTATAAAATATTGAATTGACAGAACTTCAGTTGATATTAAGTTGAAGTTGATAAAGATAAAGTCTGTCTTATTTGCTATCCTGACAAAAACATAGATTCAATTATCAGTGTTAACCAATCCATTGGCAGTAATCATTGTTTTGAATTATACACATGTGAATGTTTATAATATATTCAGGAATGATCCACATCGCTTCAAAAATCAATTTTTTTATATTTTCATTCATACCTTTAGTTTTTAATGTCCATATTTATCAGATGTCTAGAAACATTTAAACAATTAAAAGATATTCTTGCTAAAAATGTTGCTTTTTTCTTTACATAGATGCCTTTGTTAGATTACATTGTGTTCATATTTCTGTGTTCATTCAGTTGTCTAAGAATAACAATGTTGACAATGACATCATGTGAATGTCCTCCACTGTTTTTATCACAACAAAGCAGAAGTGTACAGCTGATATCTGTTGGTACCTTTTTTGGATCAGAGCAGGTACAGGTTTCACTCACTCGAATGTTGATCAAGGTGGATAGTATTCCTTATTGTACACCGACTAGAATATTAATCAAAATAATGTTAAATATACTGCATTTTACACAACATTTTGTGAGGGAGGGTTTGGGAAATAGTTAGTCATTGAGAGAATAAATGGGTCATTACAACCAACCATCACAAACACATTCAGTAAATGTCCACTGTTGTAAAGGTGTTAGAAAAGATTCAAAGATTGACATTTTATTTTATAAAAATATTGTACCTTCCCTGAAAGAGGAAAGCAATTTGTAAATTAAAATTAATTCATAAGGATCAATTTTGGTTCAATATTTTTTGTAAGCCTTTATGTGCATCTTTTTAATTTATATTATCATTAAGTCTTTGAATACTGTGTCAAAACATTAACTGCCAATAGGGGGCAATAGTTTTATATTCCTCTGTTTTCGTCTCTCCCAGTGCAGGTTACTCTGGGTTCAACATATTCTTTTGTCATCTCCCAGATTACTATCCAGCTACCCATACAAGGAAACTGACAGCAGTCTCATTCAATACATAGATACCTACAGAAAGAATGAGTAAATGACAGAGTTGGAAATCATGCCATGGCATGCTGAGTAACTAAACAAGGCAAGGCTTTCAATTTTGGAACAATTCACGTTCTGTTTGTAGACTGTTCCTGTTTGGACAGGCATTTAAAAAACCGAAAACAGTACCTTTGTTCTCTTTGTGGATAAACTCTTCTTCAGTGATGGATGAGGTAAATAAATAAAAAACTAAATTGAAGTTGGTACATGGAATGGTGGAACCAGTGTCAAGATTATGATTTATCCAGGAAACCTTTTGGTCTTGACAACATGAACTGGTATGTGATAGCAAATGCTGTGACTTTAACGCAGGATTTTAATGACTAAACACAGTGTACATTTGTCTGGAATTATACCATAGTGTTTCCATGGACTTTTTTGTGTACCTTTTTTTCCAGTGTTGAGCTTGGTTAATTGTTGCATTGATGATATATACTGAACATCATAAAACAGTTTTCCCTCTCAATGTTTAGAATATCCCCATACATTGTTTAATTACATTACTCTTTTAGTCTTCGCTTTGCTTTGGGATTAAGGTTACCATTCAGGTTAATTATTTTTTGCCATTCATCTCGATGACAAATAGTGGCCCAACACTGCATGTTAATTCACAGTATGCTCATATTTACATACTGTTATTTTTTATATACTATGAGGCTGTATACTAGAAAGAGGAAAACATGCCACATTCTTAAAAAGAATAAAGAAATAAAAAAAAAATCAATAAATGAAAAATAAAAAAACCTAATCTGAATTGCCATGATAACCTGACCAAGTAGGAATTCATTTTAGGTCCTCCATTGTTGCAAAAATAACTACATTCATCAAGGAAATAGTTCTGAAAATAACCTGTTCTAAATACATAGCCTTGTCCTACTTTAAAGGATCATGCCTTTGGACAGTTCACCCTCAATAAGAGACAAAGAGAAGTTGTACTAAAAACATAAAAAAACATAATTTTCAGGAAATAATTTAAATGCAGTTGTCAGATTAATATAGGCAACTTTGTATTGACTTGCAATTTTGGTAGACATATTTCATGCTTTATTTTTATTATTTTTTAACTGATTTGATAAACTTCAGATATTTTCTCAAATATTATTTTAAATACTTACCAGAATATTGCATGATTTCGATCACAGAATTTGGATTACTGTAACGCTTTATATTGTTTAAAAAAGATATCCTTACATACCTGAAAAGACGAGTATATTTAAGTTATTTATTTTTATTTTCTAATTGCTTTCTTTCTTTTTAGCGCATGAGGAAATTGTGAACGTGAGGGCAAGGAGGACCTCATTGTTGCATTGGTAAGTCTTACCGTTATTTTCTCGTTCTTGTATAATATTCTTGTCCCATCTTGTTTCGCTGCGTATAAACACAGAGGGCAGTGTTCCCTGACAATAGCGGCGAACAACTACAGCATATGCCCATGTGTCAGTGGCAAGGAGCTGTAGTTCAAGCTGTTTGTCGTGCTAGTGAGCCAATAAGGTCTCTTTTATGTTTTTAAAAATGTAGGCTTAACACAACAATAGATGTCGCACATTGTCTATTTATTTACATCTTACGCCATATTTGTTATTGCATGGCCAACATTAAAATATAAATGCAAAACTGTGTATATGTAAGCCGACTGACCTGTTTTGAGCATGCAAAGCCTTAAAATATTAATAAAAATATATCATTTAAATATATATATGTAAAAACAAATAAATAAAAGACGTAGGCTATTTTGTTCACAGAGAACAGACCAACAACAAACTCATAAATTGATCCCACCTCAAATAATTAATCAATGGAATAAAAATAGTCATGATTTTTTAACAAAAAAAACTTGCAAAATCAAAAGTACGCATATAAAAAGAACCTAAAGCAGACTTTCAATGCTTAAGAATAACAAAGATAATAATAATAATAATATAAATTATGATTAAAAATGCCTTGTACTTTTTTTTTATTGTAGAATAACTTGGTTAACAGACTAAAATTCACTCGATATTTAAAACAAGAAATATGCACCCAAAAATGAAATAATTCAATATTACTGCAAAGGGCATACATTAAAAATCATATAGGCCTAAAAGGTCATTCGTTCAAGCGTACACACAATAGATTCTGGTTATGGACAACTGGTATATCCTTCCATCTAAAATCCCACCTTCTTTACATAGCCTACAGAATTTCCTACTGAATTCTTTGCTTTCTATCTATCTATCCATCTATCTATCTATCTATTTATCTGTCTATCTATCTGTGTCTGGGGGGAATCACCTATATACAAATGAATCATCAGGCAAATTCGCCGGCGGTTATAGCTTTTTGGAAGTCTCTACATTATAACTAGTTATTGAGCTGGTGCAGGATCTGAGGCCATTTATGTGCAGAGGGAATTCATCGCTTTTCGCTCATCAATAACTCCTTGGCAGTGAACTATTGGAACGAGTCGAACGCGAGGGGTGAAATGCGGGTCAGGCTGTCTAACTAATATTAAAATGCGTCCGCAACACTAGGGCTGTGCCGAGAGGGTGGATGGGGGCGTTTTCAGGCCGGTGGGGGTGGACGAAAAAAAATCCCTATCACATCTGTAGGGTCTCGAAGTAAAATAAAAGACTTGAGATAAGGCAAAACGGCTGTTTCCGAGCATTGCATTGGTTAGAGAGTTATGTCTGCTTGTTTGGTTACAACATATTTAAGGAAAAATAATATATAATGACTTATTTTTATCTGGTGGGTTGAAAATTGGATTTGAAAACGTAGGCTCTGCTGCTTATATGTAGCCTACATTGATTCTAAAAAGTTTAGAATTTCTTTCCTGATTTACTACTTTTCTTTGATTTGTTTGTTTCCTTATTAGTTTCGTATCTGTTCCCGTTTAGATAGCTAAACTGGAGAGAGAAATGCAGGTTACCGGCCGGTCATATGGTAATAGCGTGCACAATAAACCCCAAGGAACAAAAGAAACTTATTTTTCATCAGTGCTGTCACGTGTCCGCTTTGTGCACAACATGTTTGAGACGGAATATTCAAGTGGGTGCTCCTATGTTTTCGAGATTTAATAGAATTTAATAGTAAAATTATTTTTATTCCCTCTCACGCCCACTCACCCTTTTATGTTCACAATATCATTTACTTAACCTATTGGAGTGTTGAAATATGATATGGAAAACATTAAAAAAAGGAGAACTCGTCAAAACACATTTAACCTTAACGAAAAACAATTCTCATGACATTAATTCGGTCATAACGTAAACTATTTTTGTTAAATGGAGCAGTGAGTTTGTTGTACATAGTGATCCAAGTGAGATGAAATAAATTAAGCCAAGTGTTCAATATAAATAAATAAATAAACAGTGATTCTAAATAAATAAATCTCAGCATTTCCAAATCCGTCTGAAGGAAAAGGTAATTTTTACATTTGTCAAGTTTTACTGCCAAAAAAATAAATATATTTAATAATTAGTATTAATAAATAAAAAAAATATTAAATTAAAACAAAGCAATTTTTTGTTTAGATTTTACATTTTTGTTTAAATAACGAATATTACAAAAATACATACATTATTGTACCAGTCCCCTATATATAAATTCTGAACCAATATTATAGATGCTAAACAGAAACCTCTCCGAGGAAATGCTTTAATCCCTATTCAAGATGGTGAAGAGATCATAGTCTAACCTGACTTATTTTGTACGTTGAGTTCTGTTTCAAAACTTCCAATAGAAGAAAGGCCTGTCAGTAGTCGCCTATATGTACCCTGTAGAACCGAATTTGTGTCCAAAACATGAAAATCGCAAATCCGTCTCTACAGGAATACATGGGCGACGTAAAAGCCACGAAAGCCAAGTTGGGTTTGTATTCATCTCAATCAGAAGCACGTGACTTTGCGTGAAAGTCGTGTGTGCTCACTATCATACGTAGAGTAGTTTGAATGAACAGGGACTACTACATCCAGACAAACATACTAGCCAAAATTGTACAGCTCATAGAAGCGGAAATATGATGTATGCCATCGCTGTAAACGGTTAATTTAAAGCCTTTATAGTTTAATTAAACCCCAAATCTGCTCTCAACCTCCTCATTTTGCCTGAAGTCGTGGACTCATAAGGTAACTGTATAAACAGAATTTCTAACGTAGTTTCACTTGGTTATTTTATGAACTGTAGCATTTATAAACAATAATAGAGATGACGATATATTATAATATGTGCCAATTATCCAGGACATTTTCTTTGCACGAGCATTTAGAGATTATAGAAAATATGCTCATTCTAACTTTATTATTTGCCTTCATGTAAAGCAGACCAACTTGCTGTAACACAAATCGTGGTAAAATAGCACCGGATAGTGTTGTACAATTATTAGCCGTGATTTAAGTATAACTGATCCGTTACTTAAGTTTAAATGTGATTTAATTTTATATATATATATATACACATAATTTAATTGTTTTATTTTTTAAACAATGTAGTAAGCGAAAATCATTTAGAAAACAGAACATGTGCACAAGTTAACTGCGAAAAACGTCTAGGTGCTTTGGCATGATCCGAGAAGATTTGGCCATTGTGTATGAGTGTGTGAGAGAGAGAGAGAGAAAGAGAGAGAGAGAGAGAGAGAGAGAAAGAGAGAGAGAGAGAAAGAGAGAGAGAGGGATAGAGAGACTGAAAGACTTCGCGGACAATGGCGGAAAATTGAAGGTATATTTGCGAAAGCCGTGGTTCCTTATCCGGGGACTACATCGCCCCATGCCATTGGGCCATCGTATCACGTGGTAAAAGTAACTTTACAGGGTTGCTCGCTAGTAGGAGGGCTTTATGGAGCAGAAAAACGACAAAGCTAGAAAAATTATTTTCCACTCCAGAAATTAATGATCATGAGCTCGTATTTGATGGACTCTAACTACATCGATCCGAAATTTCCTCCTTGCGAGGAATATTCGCAAAATAGCTACATTCCCGAACATAGCCCCGAATATTACAGCCGTGCAAGGGACAGTGGCTACCAGCATCACCACCAGGAGTTATACCCTCCGCGGGCAAGCTACCAGGAGCGTCAGTATAACTGTGCAAGCATCCCTGAGCCTGATACTCAAAGAGGACATGGACTGCCTCACGCGGGGCACCTGCTCGGAAAAGGGCAATCTGCCTCATGTGAGCCCCCACCGTTACCCCTGTCTCCTGCCACCCCTCCGGCTGCATCCTCCGCCTGCAATCAAGCCACCCCGGAGCATCCCAACAGCTCAGCTTCTGCCAAACAACCCGTAGTGTACCCCTGGATGAAGAAAATTCACGTCAGCACCGGTAGGCAACTTGAGCGTATTTCTCTTAAGCACCATAAAGCTCGCCCCTCATCCTAACTCTCTCTCTCCGTCTGCCTCACTCCTTTTTACACTCATCCCTTGGCCAGCCTCTGCTACGATAGGATAGAAGCCTTTGAAATGGCACAATTGAGGCGGATTTACGACTAGGCATTGGTAATTACACCCACCATAAATTTTATAGCCGAGGTATACTCTGGGCAGTCGTATCACCATGTGGCTTCTCTTGTTATGAGTGTGCGAGAGAGTGAGGGAGATCTGGGACCAGAGAAAAACTAAGCTTTATAATGTTGCATTAATAATTCAGTGCTGAGTCCAATGTGATTTTAGCCTTATTATAGAAAGCTAACTTTTAGATATTTTAGCCCACCCTCATTTCCTCTGTCGCCACCATTTCTCAATGAAAGACACGCTTGTTTACCCTATCCTTCCCTCGCTGCTTCTTTTCTTTTCTTTTCTATTCTGTTCTTTCTTTCCCTTTGCTTCTCCTCTTTCCAGTGAACTCTAGTTACAATGGAGCGGAACCCAAGCGGTCTAGAACTGCTTACACTCGCCAGCAAGTCTTAGAATTGGAGAAGGAATTCCACTATAATCGGTACTTAACACGGCGAAGACGTATCGAGATTGCTCATTCCTTGGTCCTCTCGGAAAGGCAAATCAAAATTTGGTTTCAGAACCGCAGGATGAAGTGGAAAAAAGACCATAGGCTGCCAAACACCAAAGTCAGATCCTCTTCCTCCACGGGCATTTCCTCCGGGTCCAACACAAGCTCAGCGGCTGGCGTTGTGGCGGCAGCTTCCACCACTAACACCATGTCAGCCTCCGAGGACCTCTCCGGAACCGAGCGTGGCGAGGATATTACAAGGTTATAAGAGAACTATTTCGAGGAGAGAAGGGAAGATCAAATGACTGATTATTTATAAAATATAATATATTTTGTTTTCGTAGGTATCTTGTGAGTAAAGGGGGTTCCTTTAAGTCCACAGTTATATAAAATGCATGTTATATAGCATGGATTATTGCGAATACCTATGGATTATTTTTTACGCGAAACAGGGTTTAATTTATCTAAAACTGAGTCAATATGATGTTTGTTTGTTTTTTTGTTTTTCAAGAGAAATGTTTTGGATGAAGCAGGATATGGACATTTTATTCAAATGTTATTTGTGGGCCTTTCTTTGCCCAGCTGCCAAGGTGAAGTGCACAACGAATCTATTTATTTCTCACTTGAGAGAGCTGGTACGGTTTTTGTTTCTTTTGTACTGTAAAGAAAAACACTATCGTGGGTATCGATAGAAAAAAAATATCTTAAACGTCTTTGATTTCTTTAAATGTAAATCATGCTGTGGGTTCATATCTGTCGTATGGAAAGGTTAAGATTTTAAATTATCATTTAGTTTTTGTTGTGATGGCGTTGTGTTTAGGCTATTAACAGCAGATTGTTGTGAGATGCAATAAAACCAGTTTAGTGTATTTGTGCTAATTATATTGGTCAATAAAACGTAAGTGTCTATTAGTTTTACCTAGACTCGAGTGACTTTTATTAAAATGCAATGTAGATGATATTTTCGTGCATAAATAGCGAACAAAAATTCTCTATCGTTTTTTAACGGGACGCAGATACTTTCATGTTGGAGTCAGTTGAATATGCTGATGTAGGCCCTAAAGTAAAACAATGTTATCCGTACATTTAAAAATCTGCGTGGTGTCAGTGGGGTTGCAGCATTCGTTCGTTGCAGAAAATTAATTAGACACTTTATTTCTGCCATACAACCTCTAATATCTACAACGCAGCCTCTCGCATTTAATCGCTCGGTTTGTGTGTGTTAGCATGGGTTATGTACCCATCACTTTCCCACGTATGCCCTCAACGTGGAACATAATTCGGGCCTTTTTAGTAGGGACCTTATCGCTTATCATTTCACAGGATGGCTTATGGTTATTATTCATTACTGTTTTCAACATGGCTGAAAATGTCTCTAAAAATCAATTCCAGTATTCAATAATGTCCGGCACTGCTTCTGAAGCTGAGAAACTAATTCAAGCAATTCGTTTTACTTTATGGATAAACTAAACAGTGAAAAACAGGTAGATAAAGAGAATGTAAAAATAGGTCTAACAATTTATGGACTTAATGTAACTTTTTTTTAATGTGCTTAGTTTAGTTGAGTTTAAATAAAAAATAATTCGTTAATGCAAATTAATCTCGCTGTGTTCACATGCGATATAGTATGATACGTTTTATTACAAAATAACCTTGACTAAACACGACTGCAAAAATGCGTGCAATAAAAAAAACAACGTAAGGAGACAAAGGCTGTGAAATCGGTCAGCTGTGTCCATATTGCTATTTTTTTATTTGCATGTTGTGAAATATAATCCTAGTGCCTGGGTTTTTGAAAGTTCTGGTTCAGGCCACTCCTCTTTGTGTGCCATATTGTTATTTTTAAAAAGTGGCGCTAGATCGTGTTCGAAGCAACGTCATCGCCAAAGCGGATAGGAGCTAGACACACAGGGCCAAAATCTGCACGCTGTGGCCTTGTACTTACAATGCTGCACAGAACGCTCCCACATGCAAATTAGTTGAAATTCTATTGTGATGTTTTTGTTTTGTTTTGGTTTTTCCCCCTAAATGCACAAGAATATATTCAAATTTAAATATTAGAACACTTAGCTTCTCTATTGATATCAATTCTCGAAGAAGAAAAAAACATGTACAGAAAATAAGGAATGTGTTTGATTAATTGTAAATCGGCCTGACTTGAATGAAGATTACACAACGGCTTGCTAAGTGGGGGGCTGAGAAGCACAAAGGAGTGAGTCATTTTAGACCATCAATCAAGTCCGGCAGCAATAGTCAATTGTACTTCTAATGTATTAAGTTGTACAGGCACTAAATAGTGCACAAAAGCGTCATTGCAAAATATGTTTCAGCGGATAGTTTGTCCAAACCTAAAAGAGAAGAAAAGACACTGGCCGTCGTCTCAGCCTGGCCATGACTTTGGAAAGAGTAGGTGCAGAACTGCATTCAGAGACCATTATGTGACTGAACAGCAGAGAGAAATGAATGTGCACGCCTAAATCGTAGCATCCCGGCAGTCTCTTTCGAGATGCTGTCGCCTCCATGTCGCGAGGCTGAAAAGGTACTTTATTGAAGTTTGTGGCGACTAAGAAAAGTCGAGTTCAATTTGGGGACACATTTTCTGTCCCATTAGTTTCGTTTCAGCCGGGTCGGCCGACCTCTCCCACCCCTTGACCCCACTGGCTCTCTCAACGTGTACCTTCTGTGTGCACCCTCACAGGCTTCCTGGGGTTCCACCGGTGCTCTTGGTTTCATTGTGGGTTTTTGCTTATATTGATGTGCCAATAGAAGAAGAAGGACATCTGAATGTGTTTCTCCTTTGTTGCTTTGCACCGTATGACCTACGAGATCGGTGAACTCTGGGACAAGGCTCTTCTGTAGCGTGCGACCTTGTAATTCTTTCTTTAGGGGGCATCCATTTTCGAGCTGTTAGTGTAGTGCTGGTCAGTCTCCAAGTAATGTTTCTACCTTCACCTAAAAGGGGGGTGGGGGGGGGAATCATTTATTAAAACTAAGACAAAATAGGCATATAGTTCTCAACAAAATATTTACCAAAATTGCTGGAACATGTAGACGTGTACAGATTTTTTTATTGACTATTAAATATTTAATATCAGGTTTTGTGTTAGTCAAACAGGTGTGACAGCTTTCAAAAACACGTAAAACAAACCGAAACAAACATCAGTGAAATTTTAAGAATACTTTTCTTATGGGCAGCGCTGCCATAAAGCTGACATTGTTTGATAGATTTCTGAGATTCCACGGCAGATGTGTTACGAAAAAGCATTTTAAAAGAAAGAGTATAACACATAAATCACGTTTGACTTCTAATGCGCTAAACTAATATTTGCATTCATAAACCAAACAAACTGTATCGTTCAGGAGACATGGACACGTATATGAAGTCATCGCATGTGTTGTGTGGCTGCTTGCCAGCCAAAAAAAACTTTCACAGAAGTTTCATTTTTGCATGTATAACGCTTTGTTTAAAACAACAAGCTACTGTAAAAGGCCATCTTCTGTGTGATTCGATCCTTGAAATAATTAACCGAATTCAGCGTGGTTGATTTAGTCGTATTGCATTTTATTCTTTTTTTTTTTAACTTTAATACAACAAGTTAATTTGCTACATAAAGGACAAGCTACTAAACCTATTTATTCATTTTACAAGGAGTGTTGGCTTCTTGAAATATCTGACTAATATCAAAAGGTTACGTTAAAATTTTAATTGTAATTGTAATCGTTGATGAGGATGATATCTTCAGGCACATTACTGAAGTGCTCCGTGCTGCAGTGCTTGGAATATTATTTGATTTTGCCGCTAAATAAGATGTAGTCTAATTAGGTGACAAGTACAAATAATTTCAAATATTTCTAATTCTAAGCTGTTAGAAACGTATTATATTAGATATATTTACCCACAGTATTTGTTGATGGCAATTACGAAATCACAGAGAGTTGCAAAAACGTTAGGCCTTTTCCAATCCCTCATAACTGATCCCAATAACTTAATTTATGCAGAATGAGCAACATGGCGCCAGCAGTTGCACTAAGCCCTGTTTTCCAATAAAGTTACAAATCACCCTCTAAAGATCGTCTTCGCTTCTGTCGTCCATTATTTAATGATGGCGGTGTACCGTTTCAAAAACCAGCGCATAGGTCGTTTGTTATAAAATAAAATGTAAATACAACTTTAAATTACTACCTTGCAATAAGACAAAAGGACTACAAAAATGGAAATGTGTGCAGTTTGTTAAAGAAGTTGTCCTACTGTCCAGTTGCTGTAAGTTAAGAAAGATATTTAATTTATTATTTTAAAAATGTCTGTATTTAAAATGATTTATTTAATATTTATGATCTTTTAGATTGGTTATATTTGTACATTTATATGCTATGTATTTACACAATAAAGCATACATATATATTGTATATTTACTTAAATAATTTCAAATATAAGCATTTAGAAAATAATTAAATAATTAGAATTAGAATATAATTGAATTAATGTGAGCATTATACCAGATGCGAGCTGGCAATGGTTAACCTATAACACTACATTTGCTAGCAATACAAATCATTGAAGGACACAGTGCAGGGGTACAATTACGGCCACGGTCCCATCCGCATTGTAGTGAACTGTACCGTGTAGGGAGGTGGACATTTCTTTGTATGCGTCCATAAATCAAAAAGATGATTGAGGGTTTGCCCTGCAATACAAGTAGTGAGTGCCACGCTGCACAAAAACTGTTTTGCTTAGGTTTTTGAACCAGCCCTTGTAGGAAGACGAGAAGGAAGAGACAAGCAGAAAGAGCAAGAAGATCATCACCTGTCTGCAGAAACGCGCGTTTGCCAAACACTTGCATTTATGTATTGTAAAACATAAGTGTGGAAGCAAATTTACTGTTTAATATAGACATACATTATCTAGCATTCTAATTTAACGTAGTCCTACATTGTCAGGTAATTATTTTTTTTCTGCATACAGTTACAGTTGTTTATACTTTTATTACTAGATGAAATTGACTTAGTGATTGCAGTTGCGCAGTAATGCACATTTTTTATAATGCGTCAGTGTTAAATCGGAGGAGTTACTCTTTACCTTGCATAATGTCCGACAAGTGGTTTAAAATTATCGTTAGCCTAATCCACGAACATATTTACGAGGTAACTAGGCTTTCGGGGAAAACAGTTTCATTTTAAAGTAGCCTAGCACTTTCAAAGCACTTAATATCTGCTTTCGAGCAACCGACCCAGAAACAACTCCTCACCTAAATGGGAAGTGAAGAACTACACTTTTATACTGTTTATACTCAACCTGACACTGACCCGTTAAGACACACAAGTTCTACTATGTTAATTACTCCACAAGACATAAAATGATAATGATAACAGCTGATTGTTTCTTTTAAAGAAGTTGTTCTTTCACAGAGTCATCTGTGTGAATTGATTTGGTTGCCCTGTAGTTGACTTGTAGGATATAAAGTAAACGCACAATTTTTATATAGGCCTATTTGAGCAAATGTTTTGCCTTGCCCATTGGTTTACCTATTCTCATTTCCAAAACCATGGCGCATTTTTGTACAGCATTTCTCACGATATCTTACTAACACATGATAGAAGTTAAAATATTCATCTTTCATAATAAAAAAAAAACCTTCAATAATTGAACGATAAGAAATTAGCATTAAAAGATGGAGTCACGTTGTTCTGTGAAGTATTGAAGGCATTGTTATTTTGGTTTTTTATTCTAAAATGCATTTTTGTCAGCTCTTTTTGTAAGATAAGTGTCTTCTCAAAGCAATTAAGTTAGTGATAAAAGGTGTAGGTTCTTAGCATTGTTACGAGGTCCTCTGTGTAAACTGAGCTGTGGTGAACGACGCAGAAAGGCTCAGAGTTGAATTGGGGGTCACCATGTTATTTTCCAGAAATGTGGCAGTCCTTTCACTGAATATCCGCTCGACACATGAAATACATAAATACAACTCTTTTTCCAGAGATAAGTGTCCTATGTGAGAGTATAACCATGGCTTTGACATTTGCACTATTAGTGCATATTTGCCACGTTTTACGCGAAACGAAGAACAAGAGCGAAGAAGAGTGTCTGCATTGCACTCAACAATCTCCATAATCTTTGTTCTGATGTCTTGCCCCTTAACCTTTACACTCAATATGACCCCAAATGCAATGTCTAATGGCCACCCAAACTAAAGCAGACCAAGAGAGGGGGCACACGACAGAGGGAAAAAATTTTTTTTGCCAGAAACGCAAATAAAATAAAATAAAAAATGTCAACAAAATATCATCCAAGTGTAGTTCATGGCACAAAAACATAAATTAACTGCTTTTATTCAAGTCAGAAATATGACTGAGTAAAACTAAAACACAATCTAAAGATAGACAGAGCTCCGTCACTTTTTAAAGTGTGATTGTTATTAAACAAAATAGCCTAAATAAAGTTTATCCTACAACATCAAGACACCCCCTTAACTGTGCATTAAAACTATAACAATTCTTTATCGCAAAAAACACATAAAACAACCTAAACCAGTCGCGCCCAAAGCATGCTGGGAACTAGAAATCCATTAGCCTACAAACTTGTGCTAACTGAGAACACGCCTTAACTTCTGGTTAAGTGTTAGACAAACAATCATGGTAAATTCATAAAAGTGGCTCGTTTTGGGGTTTCCCGGTACTTCTAAATGGATCGTAAAGCGATCTGACAAATCATAGCTATTAGAATTATGGGCTATTTCCACAAATCATTGCAAATAGTAGCATGTAAATCGCCGTAGATCGACAAGTGTTCTCTGGAGAAGACGGAGCACTTGCATCGTGAAAAGTCATGAAGTCACCTGCAGGAGAAGCGTAAAATTACAGCCAAACTCGATAAAAGTTACAATGCATACCCTTTTTAGCAGTCCGTAATGTGACTTCCATATCAGAATTCTGAAACATGTATAAGCCAATTGATTGCTTAAACATTAACATAAATGATGTGGGACAAATCAGTATGCAATTTCCGGTGTTTTCGCACTTTTTTCGCGTTCTTTTTTTGCAGTTACTGGTGAATGTTTTGACCATAGGTTCTTTGGATCTGGCTGCCATGTAAGTTCGACGTAACAAAGAATAATCTGCTTGCCGGTTTGGAAACAAGTGCTTGGCGGTAAAAAAAATAAAAAATAATAATAAATATCCGAAATAAAATCTAACCGTCATTTTATTTAGCATTAAAATTATTTTTTACAATAGGATAACTTTTTTTGATTCACTGATTTTTTTTTTGTTTATTCCTGAATTACTGAAGGCAAGATAGATAAGTGTCTGATGAAGGAGATGAGTGATCTTGTGTTCGGTTCAAGTTGCCAGGCAACAACCTAAGAGAGTCGCTCACTGAATAGCAGAACATCCATTATCTCTAAAAGTTCTTGATTTTACTGAGTTACCGATTGAAGCTACAATGCGTAACCTGTTTTTATCGAATTAACCTGTAGTCTTTTACCCGGTGTCTGTCTATAAAGTCTCATTACAATGAAGAATTCGGCGTATAATGGCACAGGGGCAGTTTGTTAAGAATGCAAGACTGGAATGGTCGTATATGGATGAAGGGCCACCTGTGAGCATCTCCGTTTCTCTCCATCTCTCTCATTCTCTCTCAGCCTTTCATACTTATCTCCAGTAAACGTTGATAAAGGCAACTAAGGAGGAGAAATGAAAGATCTTAAGGACACAAGTCAGAACTACAGTAGGTACTAAAACGCAGACATCATTACATTTCAGGCACGTTTCCAAAGCAAACCCTTTTAAAGCTCAGTTTGCACAAATTACCAAACAAACAAATTATGTTCCATCTCACGTCACTCTGGTTGACATATTCTTGTAGCCTAAAAGAAAGACTCTCTTGCTGCAACTGAGAAGTTCCCAGTGTCACGGTATAGATGTACAATTGTGTATTGAGGCTTTTGTCCAGTCCTCCGGGGTGTCTGCAATGTGTCTAAACATATGCGGTCATGAGGAGGTCACTAGACATGCTGCTGCGCCGCAATGATTAATGTCATCTTCTCTATAGAGAAATGGCATTTGTAGATTAACGTTTTCTGTACAATATGGTGAGTGGTTCAAGTAGGCATGTTCAGTTGGCATAGGATATCATTTCTAGTGCGCTAAATCCAGTAGAAAAATTAAGACTCACATTTAAATCCTTGCAAAATCAGAACTTAGGAGAAACAAAGAAGTCGACTTTTTGACTAGTAGTCGTAAGGTGTTTAGCCAAAATGCAATGAAAACGTTAGAAATAAAAAATGCAACTATCATTTCAAAACTGGACAGCTTTGGCTTAAGAGAATGGAGAGAAAAAGTCCGATTGCTTTCAGACAATCATTCAGTGATAAAACGCAACGAAAACATTAGGGATCAAATACGAAACTATGCATTTTAACACAAATGCAAATGAAACTTTAGGAACAGGTAGTGTCGTTTTATTCTTCAGCTTTAATTTTTCTTGAATGTAGAAAAGTGGCACAGGTGCGAGGAAGCTGTTGTTGCAAGGCAACTTTATATAAGCTGTATCACGTGTGAATTGTATTCCTATTTCAGGTTTTCTATTATTATACATCTTTTAACAGTTGACTGAATTCACCTTTCATGACACTGTTCCACTTTAATATGAAACAATGAAAACAATATTGTAGAGCAGTCGACCATAAGTCGCGGGAACTCTTGAGAGGTTTCTCTAAATTTCAATAGTTTTATTTACGTTCAGATTTTTATTTACAGCAACTCAGGGCACCGAGGATATAAATCTAGCAAGTCTTTGCTCGTCAGAGACAGATCCATTTGTATGCATCGTTATTACAACAATATCCTCTGTTCATTAAAATCATTTCCTGGATTTACTCTCTTACCTGTCCTCTGTCTAAAAAAACCATTAGGATATTAATAATGTTTATTGAAGAAATTAATCCGTAGCGTTGAGAAGAAACAATGCAAATATTATGATTTTAGGAAATGCAAGAGGTCTGTTTGTAGATTTCAGCAACATATCCGACATACGAAAGAAATAAAGAAGTGTTCACACGGTATCGATATTTGTCTTTCATTCAGCAATATAGCGTTTAAAAAAAGAAAAAATCTCCAAACTTTAAGGTTATGTCCTAAAGAGTTATGGTGGAGACAGCAACAGACAGCTGAATGCAACGGCCCTTTGTGCATTCCATTAATTTGTTTACTATTTCCAACATTTGCCTCATTGCCGTTTTATCCTCTTTAGAGACTCTGTTTTTGCATGAAATGGTTAAAGCGATGTTATTATCGATGTTTTATGCAGCTGTTTGTGTCAGCAACCACAAGAGCGCAGAAGGTAGGGAGGAATTATAAAAGGGTTGACACCCAGAGCGACCGGCGCGCTTTTGTGAGAGAAAGAAAAATGATTTATTGCCAGCAACGTGGTTCAAACAGAGTTCACTGAGAATTGTAGTGTACCGGCGGAGGCGCTGAGTTATGGTCTTGCTGAGCCACTACATCAAAGATTCCTTTTCAGATTTAGTGAATGGACCCAGCGGCATGAGACAAGGGAACAAACTTACTTTAATTAGAAAATTCCCAAGATCACAGGCGACTTTCAAACAATAAGGGAAGAGTTTGAAATATATGAAAGGTACAAGGGGGACCATAAAACCTGCAGAAGAATAATAAAACCCTCCCTATAGCCTCCACCACCACTTCCAAAATTATTAATAGTAATAAAATAAAAAATGCATCGAAATTGTTTAAATAGCATTTATTGAATATCTAATTCATATGTGGTTATGGAATGAGTACACTTGCATTCCTTGCACACTCCGGCGCAGTAATATTTCATGTTAATAGCGATGCAGCTCGGCAGAAGCCGGACTTGTAATATGCATAGCGAATGCTTCTATTTGACAAGGCTTGTGACAGCAATTCACTGAACTCAAAATAACAAATGGTTTTTAGAGAAAGATTGATTTTCGCCTTACAACCGAAGAGGATAGCCCCATGGCTCCTTGATATTCTTCTTTAATAAACAGTATATGAATGGTTATGATTTGACTAGTTAAACCATTCGAAATGGAACGCGAGGCTTTTAAATTGCTGTCATTTTTACCGCCATTTTGCACGTCATTGTTTAGATGCAGTCCAAAGTTTTCTTAATATGTGGGAGCACAGAAACGACCGTTATTCAAAAACGTACCTGCCCACACTGTCAGGCCTTTCCTTGCTTTTTAAAAACTCATTGAGAGCTGTGTATTATTATAAGCATTCGCTGGGGGAAAAAAGTGAATGAATAAAAATAAAAATCCCTGCAAGAGAAAGAGTGAATCGTTGAGGCTATCAGTCTTTGTCTTCGAAAACACGTTAGACATGTTATTGACAGTACTGAGTGTCTGAGTAAATACTCAAACAAGACACTGTGGAGAGTAAATGAAAAGGGACTAGTCCTTGGTTTTCAGTCCTTGTGCACAATTAATCACTAGTGCGAGACAACCGCTGTCCACAGCGTATGTAAAGGAAGGGTGATGTCTTTTATGTTCATTTCAGACTAGGGATCCTCCTAACTTACTTCGGCGGGACTGCTTTATGTATAATGTTATCGTCAAGCAGTCGTCTTAATTAGCAATTGGCTTAAAGGAATCCTACCGTGTCGAGCGCTAAATAACGTTTTGTGGCAACGACCCTCTTCCCTCCACCAGTTTAGCTTCGTGACGTCAGAGGACAAAAGGCTAATTCTGTTGCGAATAAAGAGGTTTTGTGATCAATCAGAATTTTTTTAAATAACTTTAAAAACAACCAGTAGCCCAACCCGACTCCAACAAGTTTCTAAAGACTTCGCCATTGCCCTAAAATGTCGTGCTTACGCCAAATCCGGGATGTTCCCGCTCTTTGTTCATCAGAACGTTGTTTTAAATAGTAGACAATGGAATTCTTACTACAGGCGATGAACTTGAACGCATTTCTTTGGTTACCCGAGACGAGCCAACTAGCCATCTCAGGCACTATTTCCTTACACTACCAGTTAATTGAAAAACGAAACATCATCGTTTTACTAAGATTATTTTGACGTGCATTGTTAGTACAGCACTGACAGTCAAAACCCTTTGTTTGACCACACCCATTGATTCTCCTGATGTCTTATTTACCAGGTAAAATGCGCAAAAATCTCAACACGCGTCGGAAATAGGAATAGAAACGCCATTAGTATTCGACGTATCTATTTAACTTGTGTTTTCTTTCGCAGCTCAGAAACGTGCTAACCTTTTTTTATTTACTAAATACATGACGATGGAGAAAGACCGTGTATGTTATTGAAATATTTTATTAATAAGAAGGAGCACTGTTAAAACATCTACATGTCTGTTTTCTCGAACGATTAAGAATAATTTAAAAATATAACTTAATTACAAAAATCAATGCATGTATGGAGCTGTTGTTACATCTGTAAAGCGTTACAGGAACAGTTATTTAACTATAAGGCAAATAAGTCGATTATTATATAATACCTACCACAAGAGGACTGAAAAGTCAGTCAAGGTTTCAAACACTGTATTATAAAACGTTATCACCGAAATGAAGTCTGTATTCTGCAATCCATTGTGGCAAAACTAAGGAGACGCACGATCCCAAGACATGCATGCCTTTTCTCTGTCCAAATGGGTCTCTTTCTCCCTCCCACCTCCCAAATCACGCTCTCTCAACTCTGTCAGCACGGTAACAGGGTAATGTTTGCGCCCTGCTCATGGCTTTTCGTCTGTCCACAGGATAATAGTTGCAAAATAGTGGAAGAATGCGGAGGAAAACGGAATCCTCGTTTGGTTGCTTTCCAGCACTTTACAACTCAAACAGCCAGTGCGCGAGGCTATTGGAGGAGGCCATCACGTGACTACATTGTTTACCCTTGTTGGAAAACAATTAAAGACGGCAGTGAGTGTACTTTTATGTCTTTCCAACACCTTGTGCGATCAATTATCCAACCGGAGTGATTAGGGCGGTTCGAGATGCACAAGAATTCGTTTCACGAATTTCACATTAACAATGCTTACTTGAACAAGATATGTTGCAATAAATCTCATGTTTGTTCTATGGAGCCACATTTCTCCCCTTGTGCTCTGCAGGAGAGCAGTTCTGCGTGGAGACAACATGCTGAAGAAAATTCATCAAAACATTACGAAGGCCATATGTGGAAATTTCAGAAACTCTCTGAACATCCCTATTCATCCTCTGCTGGTGTCAGCCGCTGCGCGAATCAAACGGCAAACCCCTTGGACCGGGCGAATGCAACGGAAAGAGACGAGGGGTGCAAGCTGTTAACTTCCTGCTCTTCAACCAAGAAGTACCCTTGGATGAGAGAGACACACACACCTATAAGCTTCAGCCCCATTAGCGTCATGGAATCAGGTGAGAGAACTCGTTTTTGGACTAAACGAGGTATACTGATTTGTATTGCTTATAAAAAAAAACACTTAATCTAATCAGTCAGTCATATTTTAGTCCATAATGAATAACAGCTGGGTCAGATTTGGTTCTATGTTAATGTGATTAGTCACTTAGACACTAATGTCAATGACTGACATCATTGAGAACTACAGTTATTAATCAATTATTAGTGTTTTCCTTCCTTCTTAAATAGAAAATTAACCCCTAATTACAGGCAACATTTTAATCTCGACTAATAAAGACTGCTCATTTCCAGTAAACATCCATGTAAGAAGAAACCAAATGTGTCTCTTACAAAAGTTTTTATTGTGTTCAGTTATGGTAATTGATTCACACATTTTTTCAAGTCTAGCAAGCTTAACTTGAATGCATGGACGGGGCAAAAAAACAAACAAAATGGGGCAAATATTGTCGTATGCTTATTACTCACTGACAATAACACAATTACAAGGTATATATTTTAAGTATGGTAATTTGACTATCAGCACTTACACTGCATGGAAATCTTCTTCTCAAGTTAAAAATGCATAAGCTGCAAAAAGGGTAAAAAAAAAAAAAAAGAGAAGAGAACATCTAAGAAAAGTAATATTTTCTAGAGACAGCCAGTTGTTCTGTGAACTTGATTAACTTTAAACTTTTACTAAGGAGCGGAATAATAAAAAAAGTCTACAGTGAAATTTTTATATTATCTATTTTATAGCTTTTCTGGGTCACACATATAAGACGGCTTCGCTCGTTTTAACCTAAGCAAAACCACACAATTACACGTGAATATTCTTAACACATATACAACACTTAACGACATGTTAGAGCAAATGTGTAGTGATTTTCAGCCTATATGTGCAGTAATAACATTATGGCATTGAGGTCACTTCCTGAAGAACTTTTGTTGATAGGAAGGACAATGAGTGAAAAAACAATCCCCATACAATCATTTGCAATCTAACCACAGTATGAAATGGATAATTAACTTAGTGATTAGTCTACCAACAGTGGTCTGCCCTCAGACAGTGCGCTGGATTCTCAGTACACTGATTTATCACTGGGGGTTTAAAATTGCAGCTGAGCATATTCAAGGATGTCATGCTACATTTTCATCATCACAATTCAGGCATCAAAGAGATATGCTCTGGCATTATGCTATGCAGCATGGTTAATACTTTGGGAAGAGAGTTCTGTTCACTATCTAAACCTTGACAGATCTTAGACCTGATGTATTTTTACATTTCTATATTTCTTCATATTTTTCAGGTGACTCCAGGTACAGCAGTGGTGAGGTACAGGATAGCGGCTGTTCTAATAGTAAGCGGGCACGTGCAGCGTTCACCTCCTCCCAGCTGCTCGAGCTGGAGAAGGAGTTTCACTTCAGCGCTTACCTGTGCCGCAACCGGAGACTTGAAATGGCTGCGCTGCTGAAGCTCACTGACCGCCAGATTAAAATCTGGTTCCAAAACCGCCGGATGAAGTATAAGAAAGACCACAAAGAAAAGTCAATGGCAAAGTCCTCCTACTCCTACCTGGAAACAGGTAACCAGCCCTTTGTGATTAGTGGCAGCACAGTGGATCCTCCGGTGCCATTAAAATTCCAATACCACCGTGAAAGATCATCAATGTCTGGTATGAACTGTGCGCAGAGCCATTGGTGAAACTATGGGATGCCCAACAACCAGGTTCTCCAGCACTAAAACGGTACTAAAGCACGATTCACATCAATGGTGGAGTTGACTGGATCCTCTTGGACATGTGAAATACAAATCCACCACAAAATATGTACCTGTTCTGTCATGTCCCGAAGTATAACTCTCTCTGACATGATTGATATTTAAGGAAAGTTTTTAAGATTTATTGCCCCTATGAAAGTTTTGAGAATGAATCTATGAAAAGTTCGCCCTGAACAAGATTACATGTTATCAGCTAGTACATGGCAAATCAGAGTTAGTCTCCACTGTGCATAAACTGCTGTAGTAATATCTTTGCAAAGCGCCAGGATTTATTGCACCAGGATCCAGGCTCACTTGTACAAGTTTATCTCTTGGGCACAGAAAATACAATCTAAAAAGGGCATTCAAGACTTTGAATGGTCATTAACATCCACTCAACTTTCGTAAGTGCACAACATATTTTTATTGCTCTGACAAATGATATGCTATTTTTCCCACGGCACATGCCGAAATTGGAATGTTGTTGATTATAATGGGCAGAGATGTTCAAATATTCAACCCATTTTCTCCTATTGACTGAGTTCGACTTTACGCAAAGTTTTGTTTTCCTGTTTATACTGAAAGTACTGTTCGTTTGAATCTGAATTCATGGTGTTTTAACTGACAAATTAATAAAGCAACAAAAACAGGACTAATCCACTGTCACTATGCTACATCATTGTCAGAATTCTTGCTTTGATAATGTTTTTTTTTTTTTTTTTACCTATTCTTAAAATGTGAACATGCCAGAGTTGCAATGTAAAATAGGTTGATAATTCTAGTTCTTATCAGTTTTAGTGTACTTCGGTCATGTCTGATTTAAAGCATGCTTTTTGAAACCCCAAAGTGGTTGCTTCAAACGAATGAAATCCCTCTGGATAGTTAATAAAGGTGAATGTGTTGCATGTAAATGACACTGTTGTCATTCTGTTGTTTTTCAGATCTTCTTTGTTAGTTTGGTAAAAACAGCAGAGAACAACTGAGAGTGAATCTTAATTTATCTTTAAAGTGCTTCTGTGGATTTTAGTTTGATACTTTTTGAATTAGGCAATCCTGCACTTTGTATTCTTAAAACATAACCTTACATATATGCTTTCCTCCGCCTCCGCCTCCCAACCTCACAACATTAATCATTTAGACAAGGCACTCTCTCTCTCTCTCTCTCTCTCAAGCAGCTTCACAAGCACTCAACCCGCTGGGCCTAATGACAGGCAGTGCGCTTCTCTTCCAACATGCTCTTCTCCTCCAACATGCCCTTCTCCAGTATGGAAGCTGAAGCACAGAGTTGAAGAAAACAGATTTGCTTTTCTCCTTTTCTAAAAGCAGAGCCTATTATTACATTTTGTGCAAAATTGGACTACAGCAACGTTAGCGGTGAAGAAGCAACGGCTTGTGGGCACCGCCCCTGGCAGGGTGGGCGATAACTCATTTTGATTAATTATGTTTAATTAGGACGTCGTCGTGTGTCATTTTATAAGCTAAGCACGTAACAGCAAAATCTACCTTTTCAAAAATATTAACTTCAGCTGAAATTTGAACTAATTGAGCAATTTCAGTTTGGCCAATCTTAGTCATTCTGCATAAATCAATCTAGAGCCAATATAATTAGTGGCCTAACTTAGTAGCCTTGAGTGGCTCTCAACCCCGTTCCTAGAGGGACTGAAACCACTGGCTTAACTAATTTCAGGACTATCAGCAACACTGCACAATTAATCATAGGTTTAACTATATTCTCAACCTTGTTTCCGTTTATAGATTACAATGCAGCATCTGTAATCAAGAGGATGGAAATAGCCTTTCATTCCATTCGTTCTGATTAAAGGAACAAATGATTCTGTAATGAATCGTCGAGGCTAAATCACAGAGCTAAATAAATAATCTTATACTGTAATTTGCGGATAAGTGCGCGAACATATCTTCATACGAGTGGCCGCGAGAGAATGGAACACCGTCTGTGCTGTACTGCTGAACTTACCATTCATCACCACGCGGCAGTGTTCCATATGCAAAGTAGGAGTTGGCCTCCCGGTGGCCCCTTTAGTGCAACTAAACAGAATGCTGAGTGTTTTGCTGTAAACTGGATGTAACCTAACATACCAGCACAGTTGCACTGAATCTAAAACTTCTAAACAGCCAAAGAACGTCAATTTAAATGCTCTTGATTATATGATTATATGTGTAGTAAATATGCATCTAATAAAAAATAATACAAAATATTTTTATAATATATGTTTTATAAAATTGTAAAGAATTTTTTAATATACTGTATCATATATATATATATATATATATAAAAATATATATATGTATATACACAAAATATAAATCTTTTTTTTATTTTTATTATGTTATCATGGTTTTGTTAGTTAGCTGTTAGTTTTTAACCTAAACAATTAACCCAACTGCAGTTTGGCTAAGATAACTGGAATTTATAATTCAAAAACACGATTTTCTTCAAATATTCTGTTTAACTGGAGAGAAACCTATTTGTAGCCTATATATATATATAATGTAAATTATAATATATAACTATATATATATATATATATATATATATAATGATTGAATATAATGTATTGAATGTAGAGCAATATATATATATATAATTTTTTAAAATAATGTATCACAGTCTCTCTCTCAAAAAAAAAAAAAGACAAGACAAGAAACAAATAATTATTGTCCGCATTCCTCTCTTTGACAAATTGCTTTGTTCCTCTTTTGCGCTCCACTTTGGATATAAGTATCTGCTAAATTCATAAATGTATATTCAAAATAGATTTAAGGTGCACCCTTCTGTGTATGCTGTTAATACAGAAAACAAAAAATACATACATATAAGTAAACAGATTGACCTATTATTCAATATCTGAATATATTAATTATAATAATAATAAATTATAATAATTATGACTGAATTATTATAACTTCAGAAATTCAGTAATTGAAGTTCAAAGGGGCATGAGAGGTTCAAGCACTTGCTATTAGACTGACCACTGAACAGCATCAGGCCGACTTTTTTTGAACCCACGTCCGGCAGTGCTTGTGTGATGTAGACCCCAATGGGAAATCAGCCTGTGAACTAAGAAGGATCCAGACCTAATTCAAACAAAGCACTGTATGAGCTTTAGTTCACGGTAAGGAGAACAGCACAACAGGTCCACTACATTCCTAAATCCATCATTGAGCTCGGTATGTAATTAATTTGCAGAAAATCAGCAGCAGAGAAATTCCTCTTTGGGTGTTCAGGAGAAAAAGATTTACTGGACTGACTTGAAGAAAGCAGAAGAGCGAGAGATAGATGGAGGCTGCGTTGGATTCTTTACATTCTTGTGTGCATGGGCTGACCAGCCATGATTTACGAGCACATTAAGGAGCATTACACGACCCCTGGCGAAAGATCACAGAGGATGAGAGAGCTTGCTCTGGCCACTCACACAATAAAAAGACCTATTTTTAGGCATTTAAAACCACACAGAGTGCACAGCGCAAACCCTCCACACTACATGACTGAATTGATCCAAAGCTGTTGTTGATATAATTCAAGTTCCTCTTCAACATGATGTATATGGGCTAACAATGACAGATATCCATAGCTGACTGAGGCATTGCTATAAAACCTTTAGAGAGAGAAACAAACCCCCCTCTCTGCTTACAGAAAAAAAGTTTTACCTGACATATTTAAATGAATATTTAATGTGACGCTATGGCCAATACCTGTTATATGGCTTATCAATATCAAAAGTATAAATAAACATGGGCGAAAAATATACTATTTTGTGTACAAAACAAAAAGTGTAAAATCTTGGCCCGTAAACAATATGGCATCAGTATCATTTATCCAGCGACTTTTATTTCATTCATGTGAAAAGTTCTCAACACATATTTCATGTAAACAGTTCATCAGCCAAATATGTGGATCTGGGTTTCATTGATAAATATAACAAAACACAGATTATAGCATATACATTCTGTGAGTTCATTAATGCAAGAGTACACAAACACGTACACACTCGAACAGAATCACGCTTTTTCCACACAGCAACCTATCAGCATCAATATCCCCATGAGGAAATCATCATTATCATTATTAACATCAAGTAATTACACTCATACACCTTGCAATTTCTAACTGGATATTGCTTTCATTTGATTCGCCTCTCATTCCATTTCTTTTCATTTAAAAGGTCAGTTCTTCCGAATTCCCCATTTTTTCCCAATAGGGTCACGCATTGATCCAAAGCACTAACCTAGACCGAGTGCACTAACAGACTCCCATCAGTCGCTCATCATATTCACATCCCAAATCAGCGCAGGCAATGAGACTATGGTCTACGCTCCAAATAAGTTCATCTTGGGAATTTTTGAAAAATTGTGGGAGCGGCCAGTTAAGGCCCCGCACCACACGGCCCACAGGACACCGCGCATACATCACATTCCAGATTTAGTTAGTAATCCCACAATCTAGTTAAGGATCTGGAAATTGGATCGAATCAATTAATTCCACAGTCAATTTGCATAAGAGATGGTCCACCGGCCATTAAAATTCACAATTTGTCTTCAAACATCTCATGGCCGCCTACAATTTTAGAAATTAGAAGATACAACATTATTTATTATAATGAAATATAGGTCCTCGGACCAATTAAAAAAGGATAGGCTCAAGCTCTGTGACCGCGCTTTACCGCACAGCCTCTCATTAAGGATTAAAAAGCCGGACCTTATGCTTATACAGGTAATCAGCACCTAGCGGATTCATAGTTCTCTTTGCGAAGCATGAATCAATAGTCATTTAAAGCGCTTTATTAAGCAGCTCAAACACAAGCTGTGCTCAGACCTCTTCTAATCATAAACAAGGTGCTGACTCCGTATGTGTGACCTTTGGCAAATCCAGTCCATTCTTTTCCATTAACCTTCCCAGCTTTGCCGTTTCTCTCTCGCTCTCTGTCTCTCCGGGGGAGTTTTCCTCTTAGTCAAAGCCGCTCCTAGTGCTTGTTGCTCAGAGGGATTGTTAAGTATCAATTCCTAGTGTCACCTTTGTGGGTTTTATTTATTTGTCGGCCTGCTGGTATGGAACACAGCGCAGGCATCACTCAGGTAGATGGATTATAATTCACCTGCAAGCCCTCATCAATCTCCACAATTTGACTTCCTGCATCACGTACAACTGTTACTGTCATATTAAAGCACTGCATTATAAAGATCAATGGCTTTTTAAATACGCTCTAGCTAAAGGTGATTGGTGACATTAAATGGAGGAAAAAAAGGCTGATAACTGTCACGCAGACGAGAAGCCTCACCGACTTGATGAGAGTTCCTACAAAACAATTACCGTAACATACGCTCTGGCGTTCGGGATTAATCGAATCGCATGTTTCCAACCTAATCATCACCTGATGATTTCCAGAAAATGGATACCCAAAGCATAACATCTTCTCAGAGACGGATTTCAAGCAAGCTTTCTTTCACGGTGCAGCTGAGCAGAAGAAGCATATGGCTGCGCTTTCCAAGAGCGTTCCTTCCTACCGACTGTTTAACCCTGCTAATGTCCCCCAGTAAGGAGCTCCGGAGGCACTGGAGACTGTGCAGCAGTCGACGCTCGTATGACAGATGGCTTATTGTCATCTTGTTTGGGCTGTTGCCTGCTGGGCTCAAGTAGGAAGTGAAGACCGGAAGCATTCATATTCTTACAGCTATACACTACACTAAGCGAAGTAAACGGGTAAGACGAGGCAGAGCTGTTTCGGCACATGCCTGCTGGGATCTCTGTGTGATTTTAAGAATCAGCAATGAATCCCATTACTGCACACCTGGTCACTATGTACTCTGTTTCTGTGCAAAAAAACAACAGTTTTATTACAAGTGGCAAAGCTCCTCGTTGTCTACTTTAAGATGATGAAATAAGCAGTTTGTTAGAGAACCCCCAAACTGTCATTGAAAGCCTGTAATTAAAGCTCCTCTCCAGCATAAAATACATGAAATAACAGAAAAGAAAGAGTTCAGTTTCTTACAATGATGATTTCAAAATCCCTAAAATATGTGAGCTCAAATGAAAAAAAATGAGAATGACATTTAAATTTAATTTTAATTACTGTTTACACTACTGTTCAGAATTTCAGTATGGTCAATGTCATTTTTTGTTAATTTTTACATTTATTCAAACACAGAGTCCAAGATATTAAGCAGCACAATTGTTTTCTGAGCAACAGATCAGCATCTCAGACTGATTTCTGAAGGATTGTGTGACACTGAAGCATGAAAAATCAGCTTTACAATCATTGGAAAAAATATATTCAAATAGAAAACAATTGCTTAAGATAGTAATATTTCTTATTAATATAAATGCATCAAAATGAGTGTACATTTTCTTTGAAATATGAAAACTAGCCACACACGTCTCTAAAACAGATATATGTAATCACGCTGTATGCAAATATATGCAAATATATCAATTCACTTTAATGGTACTGCTAATGGTGGGCAGCAAGATTTTCTGTTGAACAGTCTCATAGTCCCATATGGCAAATGATGTTGGAGATTCGCGGGTGCTCGATCCACGTCTCTCATCCACGATTGCTTACTCACGTGTGGATTGTATGGAGTGAACCTAAACCGTTTGGGAATTTGGGATTAATTAATAAACAGAAGCATCTACACATGACTGCGTCTTGTACACGTCTCAAAGCACCTCCACCTCTCACATCTGTCTCAAATGCATCTTGGAGGGCACTTGGCGTTTCCATGATTAGATGGCTATTAGTAAAAATACATGAAGTGACCAAGTCTAAAAACTCCCTAAAAATGCTTGGTGTGCTTTCTTATCCGAGTCGTCTTGCTGCTGCTTGACTGAAATGCACCACTGCAAGTTTAAACAATCACCTTGTCAGCAATGTGCTCAATCAATTACTTCTGTTGATGTTATCAAAGGCTTCATCTTCCCTGATGGTCTCACTTCTTTTTTCCTGTATTGCTCTTTCTTACTCCTTATGTACCTCCCTCTCAGTCTTTCTCTTTGTTTATCTAACAATCTTTACGTTTTTTGCAATTGGCAGATGCCATTATTCAAAGTGACTTACAATGCATTCATGTTTTTAATTGCATTTAATCAGTTCATGCATTCCTTTGGAATCAAATTCATGAACTTGGGGTTGGTAGTGCCATGCTCTGAGCTGCATTAATAGAATCTGTCTCTCTGTCTTTAAAAAAAATTTAGATTTTTTTTGTGTGTATTTGAAAGACGTTTCCGGCATGGATTTATCTGATCAAAAATACAGTAAAAACAACATTATAATAAAACATAATTTTACTGTACAGCAATATAATTTTAATTGTAGATTTTCCGTTTTAAAGGTATCATAGAGTGCATTGAGAGAGTATTTTAAATTGTTTTCTGATATGTACATAGAAGGTATGTAGCTTAGGTAAAAGGAAAAAATGCCCAGAAACGGTTTTACAGGTCCATTTATAACCCTAGAATTTGACCCTAGAATGAAACAGTCTGTTT